>ML304137.1:0-83421 GCA_005239505.1 Nicotiana paniculata
CACTTTAAGTGGAAAAACTCCCGTACCCCCTTTGGGGTGTATAAAAAAAGGAGGTGTGACAATCGCTCAGTTGCAAAGTCAGCAAAAGACTCCGAGCGGAGCAGGACCAGAAACAACTCCTTAAGTTGAGGCCACCCCCGAGAGATCAAGCAACAATGGGTCGGGAACTGAACCCATCATCTTGAAAATGCTCGAGGAACTCACTAAGAGGATCGAGTCGGGAGAAAAAAGGATTAAGGAAAACGATAAGAAAGTGGAAACCTACAACTCGAGGGTCGACCAGATACCGTGAGCACCTCCCGTTTTGAAGGGACTGGATTAGAAGAAGTTTGTGCAAAAATCGTTCCCCCCTGAGTGCAGCTCCGAAGCCCATTCCGAAGAAGTTTCGGATGCCAAACATCCCGAAATACAACGGGACCACCAATCACGACGAGCACATCACCACATATACTTGTGGTATAAATGGGAATGATTTGAAGGACGTCGAGATCCAGTCTTACTACTGAAGAAATTTTGAGAAACTTTGTCCAAAGGGGCCATGATGTGGTACCATAACCTGCCCCCGAACTCCATCGATTCATTTGCCATGTTGGCAGACTCATTTGTAAAGGCACATGCTGGTGCCATAAAGGTTGCAACAAGGAAGTCAGATGTATTCAAAATCAAGAAAAGGGAGAACGAGATGCTGAGGGAATTTGTGTCCCGTTTCCAGTTGGAACGAATGGAGTTACCACCAGTATCCGATGACTGGGCCGTACAAGCCTTCACTCAGGGGCTAAATGAACGAAGTTCGATAGCTTCAAGGTAGCTGAAGCAGAACTTGATCGAGTATCCCGCCGTAACCTAGGCGGATGTGCACAACAGGTACCAGTCGAAAATTAGGGTCGAGGACGACCAGTTGGGAGCCCCCTCGGGCTCAGTTTATCCAAGCAGGCTACCAACAAAGGAGTCGAGAGATGCAGACAGGAAGCCAAGGCCTGACAAGGAAAGATATCAGCCATACATCGAAGACAGAAGGAACACTTCGAGGTGCAACATACCTTGAAATGATCGAAGAGCAGATCGATGTCAGATTTCACGGGGACTCATGAGTAAGACCGGGATCGATAGGCACTCGGGGACGGTGGAGGCACCCCGATAATCAAATACAACTTCAGTGTCGATGCCTCAGGCATTGTTTCAGCCATTGGCAAAATTAGAGACACCATATGGCCCAAGACCATACAGACCGATCCTTATAAGAGGAACCCTAACTTAATTTGCAAGTATAATGGTACTCATGGTCATAGGACCGAGGACTGCAGGCATTCAGAGAGGAGGTAGCCCGATTTCTCAACGAAGGGCACCTTCGAGAGTTCCTCAGTGACCGGGCCAAATTTCCGAGAAAGGGATATAAACAGGAAAAATGAACCGGAAGAGCCCCAACATGTCATTCACATGATCATCGAGTCGATGTCCCACAGGGGCCATATTCAAACGTACCAAAGTATCTATCACAAAGGACAAATGGACTCGGGACTACATGCCCGAGGACACCCTCACATTCAGAGAGGAAGACATCGAGGCCTTATCTCAGCCTCACAACTATGCACTGGTGATTTCTATCATTTTAAATAAAGTTCTAGTTAAACGTGTTCTCGTGGATCCAGGTAGCTCAGCAAATATAATCATATCAAGGGTCGTGGAGCAGCTCGGGTTGCTCGACCAAATCACACCCTCCTCTCGAGTCTTGAATGGATTCAACATGGCGAGTGAAACAATGAAGGGAGAAATCATCCTCCCCGTAAAAGTGGTCGGAACTATACAAGACACCAAATTCCATGTCATCGAAGGTGACATGAGGTACAATGCTCTACTTGGAAGGCCCTGGATCCATAGCATGAGGGCAATGCCATCAACCCTTCATTAAATGATGAAGTTCCCAACAAATGATGGCGTGAAAATAGTATATGGAGAGCAGCATGCGACCAAAGAGATGTTCGTAGTGCACGACTTGGCACCATCATCGACACCGTCCATATTGGAAAAGTCGAAGGACAAACAGGTAGACAAATAGCAATCACAACCCGTGCCCTCGGCTGAGACCTAGGAGCAGGTGATCGAGGACGAAAAAGATTTCCTTACCCCCCGAGCCTTCATCTCCCCCGAGGAGTCAGATGCGACGAAGTCCACAATCGAGGAGCTCGAGCAGGTGGTATTAGTCAAGCATCTGCCGGAACAAAAGGTATACCTGGGAACGGGATTAAAACCCGAACTCAGGGAAAAACTAATTCAATTCCTTATTGATACCATTAATTGCTTTTCTTGGCCCCACTTAGATATGACAGGGATCCCACCGGAGATAACCACCCATTGACGAAGTGTCGATCCCAGATTTAAACCAGTGAAGCAAAAGAGGAGACCTCAGTCCGAGGTAAAACATGCCTTCATCAAAGACAAGGTAACCAAACTTCTTAAAATATGATCCATTAGGGAAGTGAAATATCCCGAATGTCTAGCTAACGTAGTGGTAGTCCCTAAAAAGAGAAATAAACTTAGAATGTGTGTAGACTACAAAGATTTGAACAAAGCATGCCCTAAAGATTCCTTCCCACTGCCTAACATCAACCGTCTGATTGATGTTACGGCTGGCCACGAGATCCTTACTTTTATCGACGCCTACTCCGGGTACAATCAAATTCAAATGAACCCGGAGGACCAGGAAAAGACTTTGTTTATCACGAAGTATGGTACATATTGCTATAATGTAATGCCCTTCGGGCTAAAAAATGCAGGGGCTACATATCAACTCTTAGTTAATAAAATGTTCGATTACCAAATAGGCGAATATATGGAAATTTATATTGATGACATGCTAGTTAAGTCCCTGCGTGCAGATGACCATTTGACCCATTTGCAGGCAACGTTTGATATCTTAAGAGAGTACAACATGAAACTCAACCCCGAGAAGTTCGCTTTTGGAGTCGGCTCGGGCAAGTTCTTAGGCTTCATGGTGTCGAACAGGGGGATCGAGATCAACCCCGATAAAATCAAAGCCATCGACGAAATCAACATCGTAAACAATGTGAAAGTCGTGCAACGGCTAACCAGAAGGATAGCTGCCCTAGGCCGGTTTATCTCGAGGTCTTCAGATCGGAGCCTTTCTTCTCTCTACTCAAGAAGAAAATAACTTTGCATGGACTCCGGAGTGTCAACAAGCCTTGGAAGAATTAAAACGGTATCTCTAGAGCCCGCCCTTGCTTCATACTCCGAAGGAGGATGAGATACTATATTTTTATTTAGCCGTGTCCGAGGTAGCGGTAAATGGTGTGTTGGTTCGAGAAGAGCAAGGTACAAAATTTTCTGTCTATTATGTAAGTCGGACCCTAGGAGGTGCCGAAACCAGGTACCTGCGTTTAGAAAAGTTAGCTCTTGCATTAGTGAGTGCATCTAGAAAATTAAACCACACTTCCAATGCCATCCTATATGTGTATTGACTACATATCCACTTCGAAACATCTTGCATAAGCCCGAATTATCGGGCCGATTGGCCAAATGGGCCATCGAGCTTGGGGGATATGATATCGAATATCTACCCCGAATGGCCATTAAGTCTCAATTTTTGGCAGACTTTGTGGTTGATTTCACGCCTGCCCTCATGCCCGAAGTAGAAAAGGAATTCTTGCTAAAAACGGGCACATCCTCGGGAGTATAGACCCTCTTCACAAACGGTGCCTCGAATGTTGAAGGTTCCAGGCTCGGTATAGTTCTAAAATTGCCTATGGGCAGCATCATTAGACAGTCTATAAAAACTTCAAAATTGACTAACAATGAGCCTGAGTATGAGGCCATGATTGCAGATCTCGAACTAGCCAAAGTCCTGGGAGCATAGGTCATCGAGGCAAAGTGCGACTCTTTTTTGGTAGCAAACCAAGTAAATGGGAGCTTCGAGGTCCGGGAAGATAGAACAAAAGGGTACTTAGACAAACTTCAAGTAATGTTACATCGCTTCAAAGAGTGGACACTGGTCCATGTACCTCGAGAACAGAATAGCGAGGCCGACGCTCTTGCAAATCTGGGGTCATCGGTCGAAGAAGATGATATCATCCTGGGGACTGTCATCCAATTATCGAGGTCAGTGGTCGAAGAACTCCGTGCGGAAATCAACTCAACAAGTCTAACATGGGATTGGAGGAATAAGTATGTCGAATACTTGAAGCATGGGAAGCTCCCCTCGGACCCAAAATAAGCGAGGGCTCTCCGAACCAAAGCAGCTCGATTCTCACTCGATAAAAATGGAACATTATATAGAAAGACCTTAGACGGACCACTGGCAGTATGCTTGGGACCGGGGGACACTGATCACGTACTACGAGAAATCCACGAAGGCACTTGTGGAAACCACTTCGGTGCCGATTCCCTGGTTCGAAAGGTGATCAGAGCGGGGTATTACTGGGATATCATGGAAAAAGATACTAAGGAGTTCGTTCGAAAGTGTGATAAATGTCGAAGGTTCGCACCAATGATCCATCAGCCCGGTGACAACTCCATTCGGTTCTATCCCCGTGGCCATTCATGAAATGGGTGATGGACATCGTCGGCCCCTACCAACGACGCCAGGTAAAGCTAAGTTTATTTTGTTTATGACTGACTACTTCTCGAAATGGGTAGAAGCGCAGGCCTTCGAGAAGATAAGAGAAAAAGAATTCACTGACTTCATATAGGACCACATTATATGCCGGTTCGGGATACCCGCCGAGATAGCATGTGACAATGGGAAAGAGTTCATCGGCAGCAAAGTAATGAAATTCCTCGAAGACCATAAAATCAAAAGAATTCTATCAGCACTTTATCACCCAAGTGCACATGGTCAGGCTGATTCCACAAACAAAACCATCATCCAAAACTTAAAGAAGAGATTAGATGATGCGAAAGGAAAATGGAGAGAAGTATTGCCCGAGGTGCTATGGGCATATCGAACGACGTCAAAGTCAAGCACGGGGAGACCCTATTTTCTTTAGTGTACGGGTCCGAGGCATTGATCCCAGTCGAGGTAGGGGAACCGAGCATCAAGTTTCAGCACACCACCGAGAATTCAAATAACGAGGCCAGGAACACTTCCCTCGAGCTACTAGATGAAAAATGTGAAGTCGCATTAGTCCGAATGGCCGCTCAAAAACAAAGGATCGAGAGGTACTACAACAGAAGAACGAACCTTCGCTCGGGGACTTAGTTCTAAGGAAAGTCACCCTCAATACTCGAAACCTATATGAAGGGAAATTAGGCCCTAATTGGGAAGGACCGTACCGTGTCCTCAGAGTTGTGGGCAAATGATACTACAAACTTAGCACAATGGAAGGCGAGCAACTACCAAATAATTGGAATATATCATTGCTCAAACGCTACTACTACTGAGGTATGACCTTTTCCCCTTTTCATTTATATTTCATAGTAACTCCGTACAGGTGTTCAATTGGAGATATCTAAGCCTCCTTGAGCTCGAAGACCTTGGGTTTTAAAGCATGTGTTGCACTCTTTTTCCCTTAGAGCGGGTTTTATCCCAAATGGGTTTTACCGGCAAGGTTTTTAATGATGCAACACCTATATGCTACCTAAGGAAAACTCAACAAGTATTCAAGGCTTCTTTTCAATCAACCTCGAATACTGGGGAGCATCACCCTCAGAGGTTATCTTTTCGAAAGAAAACAATTCATGACAAGAGGGCCTCGATAGAAAAACGATGTAATGGGTCAAGCTGTCAAATGAATCATGTCCATATAAAGCAGTCGAGCCCTCAACGACAAAACATGTACGCATGTATCAATCATTCAAAGAAGCACTGTCATTATATCAAAACACTTTATGCCCAAAAAGAAGTATACCATTTTTGCATTTATATTTCTATATGAAACGGCTCAAGGGCCAGAACCTCAAATGCATCTGAATACTCGGGGACTATCATCGACAGTCAACATATCGAGTCATCGAAAACTCGAATCTATAAGACCTCGAAGAGGCACACTCAAACCTATAAGACCTCAAAGAGGCATACTCGAACTCATAAGACCTCAAAGAGACATCCCCATGATATTAAGGCCAAGGACACCACTTTCGGGGACTAAAGGCTACGACCATTTAAAAGGCTACGACCATATAAATGACTACGACCATATAAAAGACTACGATCATATGAAAAGGCTACGACTGAAATAATGCGGCTCAGAGATGTCCAACTTCCGCCATACAAATTAAGGCCTTCAAATACTTCAAAAAACCGGTTAAACCAGGCTACCTTCGAATAATGTGGAGGCTTCGATAATACCAGCCTTTGAAAAAACCTCAAGAGGTATTCAATTATCATTACATATCGACTTACAAACGAGGTTCCAATCAATCGAACCTTCGAAGAATCAAACATGAATACAAAACATACATGCTAAGGCATACCAAAAATTCCACTAAGTCTTTATCCATAAAGAGGGAAAAGTTATAGTCATTTTAGAGGACGAATTGGACCTACCTAAAAGAGCCTAAGAGCCAATCTAAAGAGCCTAAGGGACGATATTTTAGAGCCTAAGGGCCAACCTAAAAGATCCCAATGGCCAACCTAAAGAGCCTAAGGGCCGGTATTTTAAAGCCTAAGGGTCAATACTTAAAGAGCTTAAAGGCCGAAGCACACCATGCTCGAGACCTTACCTAGCTCGGACTCAAAAGCCCCGAGCTAAACCCCAGCTCAAATATCGTACCTTAGGTAGTAACCTATTATCAATCATTGATCGAAACACAAAAATCAAGGGTTTACTCTGCCCCGAATTTGAACCAACGCTCAAAGATTATAGCATCAAAAATCAAGCAAACTTTGAAGAAAAGTTGAAGACGAAGGAAATTCCTTTCTTTGTTATATATATACAGAAGGTATTACACAGGAGTTCTGCAAACCAAAAAAGTACAAAAAGATTCTACCTACACCAGGAGGCATCCCCCCCCTCGGTCAACAACTTTCTACGGCTAGTTACTCCCTCGGGACCAGCCTCTTCCCCGGGAGTGGCCTTTTCGTCAACCTCCTCCTCCTCCTCATCTTCATCATCATCGAAGGAAAGGAAAAATTTAGCATCCGCCTCATTTGCCTTAGCTTGTTGAATCTCTTCGGAGAGATCGAAGCCCTTGCATGAACTTCTTCGAGGGTCTTCCTCCGGGACCGGAACCTGACATAGTCATTGCTTCATTTTTCCTGGTCGGCAACCCCCCTCAACTCCATCTGAGCATCGGTAGCATCTTTCAAGTAGACGGCCATCGTCCTGTCAACTTTGGTTTGTATTTCTCTAGCTTCGTCCCAGACTCTTATAACTCCAGCCTCGGCCTTTGCCAAACTAGCCTCGAGCTCGGCTATTCTGCCCGCCTGAACCAAGTTGCTCTCTTGAGCATTCCGAAGTTGAATCTCGAGGGCGGATACTTTGGCCAGTGTATCTTTTTTAGCCGCACCAAGGGTATCCATCTTCGCCTTCCACTTATTGCACTCAGAGTTGACTTGGTCGACCTCACCACGAAGGCGCTCCAGCATCTCCACCTTTTGCTGCAGCTGAGACATTGAAGTATTAGCCTCCGAAGACGGGAGATGGAGCCCATATTCTTTCAGTATAGAGGTTACCTGCTTCTCTAGCTTGTCCTCGTATTCACGAGCTCTGGTCAACTCCGATCGAAGATGCTTCAGTTCTTTCTCCTTCTTCTCACAGAGAAGCCTAAGGGTTTTCTCCTCGTTCGAAGATCTACGCAACTTGGCCTCACAATGACGTAGTTCAGTCTTACATTTGTCAAAGGCCTACAGAAAAGAAGGATCGATTAGGCAAAAGGAGAACATATGACGGTATAAAAATTGTAGTACCACTAAAAACTTACAATTGAGCAGAGACGTTAAGCCTCCTCAAAGATTGAGCTCGCATCCACTGGGGCAGCCTCATCGATCCCAGTAAAGCAATCCTAAGGGGTCATCTTCACTCGGGAATCCGCCTAGCTCGGGCGTCTTCAGGTTCCGAGCATCCCTAATGGCATCCTCGAAAAAGTTAGAAATGACCAGGACTGACCTGCTGTCACGGACTTAGGGACATCACCCAAGGCGCTCTGTTTAGGCAGAGGAGCTTTGAAGCTCGCTCCCTTTGGAGTATTTCCCGAAGTTTGGGAAGCAGTCACCACATCGGGTGATACAAGGCCTCCATCCCCTCTTTCTTTTGAAGTTCCTTATTCGAGGCTAGGGGCCTTAGTCTCAGCAGGTTTGATAGCCTCGGAAGATTTTCTGGTTCGAGTTATCAACGTCGAACCCTCCACCTCGTCACCGTCATCGTCCGTGGACTGGTGGACCGAGGCAATATCCACGTTGATGACGACGCTTTCTTGCGCCTCTGAGCAGGCTCTACTTTGCTTTGAGTGTCTCGCTCTTCGAGGACCTTTTCCTCTTGTTATCCTTCTTTGGCTTTGAAGCCGAAGATCCTGCTTCCTCCCCGAGAGGGGGCAGCCTCATCTCGGATGACTTACCAATACCTACGACAGAGGAATTAGATCACATGAAGAAAGGTATTCTTAATAAGGAAAGAAATGTTATAGCACGAAATGTGGTGTTTTGCTTCCCACTTGCCCTTCGACAAGTCCCGCCACTTGCGTTTGTCGTACGATGAAGTAGCAGCCAGTTTGCGGACCCAATCCTCGAGGTCGAAGATCGAATTAGGCATCCACGGGACCGCTGTGAAAAAAGAAAAGGAATAATTGTGCTAAGTTCAGCAAAAATTATAGAAAGAACTAAAACAAAGAACTCCACTCACGTTCGAAGTTCCATTTCTTGGGAAACGGCAGGAACTCCTTGGGAATAACATCGACGGTCCTCACCCGGATGAATCGGCTCATCCAACCTCGATCCTTGTTTTCGTCGGTAGCGAAGAAGGACTTGGTCGTTCAGCGTTGGAGTTTGATCAAACCTCGAAAATGGTGAGGTCGATATAATCGAATGCGGTGGCTGAGGGTGAACTCGAGCCCGACCTTCTCGACGAAGAACTTCATCATTATCACGATTCGCCAAAGGGATGGATGAATTTGGACCAGGGTGACTTGATATCTTCGGCAGAATTCAAGCACGAGCAATTCTAGGGGACCCAACGTAAAGGGGTATGTATACACACTCAGGAACCCCTCTACGTAGGTTGTGATGTCCTCTTCGCGGGAAGGTATTTGCAGAACGACTTCCTCTCCCCATTTGCACTCCCTCCTCACAGCATCGATGTGTCTTTCCTCAATTGATCTTATGTATCTCGGAGCATGCTCTCGACGGCCGGGGATGTCAGGAGGGTTCTCGATGATAAAGTCCTTTTTCAAGGAAAAGTTGCTCGGTACGAATTCGTGAAGCGCCGGCGGTTTACCACCGGCCGGACGGGAAGTAGAAGTGGAGGTTCCTTCTTTATGACAAACGAATTTGGAAGTTTTTGATGTTGGTTCTTTAAAAGAAGAAGAAAGAAATGATTGAACCGACGACGTTTTGAGGTAACGACGGAGGAACTGGTGGTGAAAAGGAAACTTATAGAGAAAAATAGGCGTTGCAAGGTAGAAAAGTTCTTGATAAGAAGAGAAAGCAAGTATATATAGGGGAAGGCGGCGACTGTTCATTGATATGATGGCCAATCGGGTTTGACGTGCACTCAATGCTTTTGGGGAAGAGAACCGACGGGACGCTTCGGTCATTTCAACGCTTAAGTCATAGGAATGATGCCATCATTAAGGACTTCGAGAATTCAAAATGTTTCTTATCATTTCATTCTAAGAAACGCGGGGACTATCTGTATACGGTCGAAATCGGAGAACTCGATTTCGAAGGCTTAATCATGCCCCTAGCTCGAGTTCGTGAAACCCGAAGTAAGAATCAAGTCTGGCCGGGATGTGCGCAACTCGGGAAGCAAATCGAGGCCTGAGGCGGTCTACCTCGAGACAATACAATTTCGATAACACTCAAGGAAAAGCGGGAATCTCTCAAGGACATGTGGATGAGAGCGTAAATTGTGGGATAAGATTTGTATGAGTTAGTACAAGTCCGTACTAGGTTGTTACACAACTGTACCAATAGAATTCTTTGTCATAATTAGAAATGTATCATATTAGGGTTTTCCCTTCCTATATAAAGGGGCCCCAATCATTCATAAGGATCATCATATTCACCGCAATAGAACATTCTATTATGCTTTTCTCGTTTACTGTGCTCAACAATTGTTCTTCGGCTTTATTGCTCATACTTATTGTTCTTAACTCACCTCGAGACCCCGAGGCTATCGAACTCGAGGTCCCTATTCCTTTGACAATACTGGTTTGGTTCATCATTTCTTCTCATTCATACTTAATATTTCTTGTCTATTTACTAATATTTGAATAAATCACATATTTTTAGCACCACAAATCAAGTATAATTGCTATAACTATTTTCGAAATAAACACATTTAAGCTACAAAAAGTAAATAAATAACGAACATTTTACTATCAAAGTTGACGTAGGACAGTTACGTACTTCATTCTGTTTTCTTGCAATGCTTCTATTCAAACGTTTACGTACTTCATTGTCTTTTCTTGCAATTCTTCTATTCAAACGCTATTTTTGCCTACCAAATTTACTCCCTAATACGTAAGATATTAGTATAAATTTTGTTTCCAATTAAGCATAACGATATCTTTTTGGCTGAGCTTTTAAATCAATTTATTTTTAAAAGAAAGTATTTTATTTGGCTATGCTTAGTATTTGATTAGGCTTTTAAAAAAATAATTATTTCTTAAAAATATTTTCAAAAAAAGTATTTTGAAAAATACTTTTTTTTCTACTTATAAAAAATTATTTCTATTCAAAAATATCTTTTTTCCTTCTCAAAGGTTTGTCAAACATCTTAATTTTAGAGAAAATATTTGGGGCAAAAAAAAGTAATATTTAGCCAAACAGAATACTAGACGGATTCATAGAGGGGCCATTGTAAAAAGCCACCATGTATAAGTTATTTTCTACACAGCACCCAACGGTACAGTCGGTATATATTCAAATCAAGTTATGGAAATTCTTGACGAACTTTAACGTTCTCCTAGGAAAAATTGTATATTTGGTTCCCTACATTAACGGGATTAAATTAGGACTCTAATATGTACCAAACACAAAACAAGTTTTATCATATGAAAGAAGATATACTCAAACCTTAAAGCAGTGTTTATCTTTTGTCTTTGTCCAGTTTGGAGACACAAAAGTAAAGGTAAAACACACATCCCAACTTTTCTTGTCTGTAATCAACTGTTTTGAAGTACTACTTCTGTCTTGTGGCTGAGTTCTTCACTACTTCTAATTTACCAATTTTTACTTGTTTCTTTTAAGTACTGTTTTTTTTTCTTCATAAAGTTTGAATCTTTATGTACCAATTTGTGTATTGAAAGATGTGTTCTTTTCATGCCTTTTGAACTTTTCCATGATGGGTCTTCAGTATTTGACTGTCTTGCTTTTTTGATACTACTCTTTTTGCAGGTTTTTGTTTGGTATGTTTTTTTTTTTTTTTAACATTTCTCTTACACTGTTTTTCTGCATTCTCTTTTTGAAGTATAGTTTTGAGTTATCGGTTCTTTTGGTTGTTGGAAGTCTTCTATTTTCTTTTGAAGTGAAGATTTTGTGGGTTTTACAGAGGTTTAGCAAAGGTTTGAAGGGGAAAAGGACAGAGGAAGAGGAAGCAGAAAGTTTGAGTTCTTGGAGTTTCCACTGCTGATGATTGGTTACATGATGCGTGGAATATATGTGAAGATTTTGTTGGTATTTGCAATTTTTGCTGTTCAAGATTGCAAAGGGTTTACTGATCCTCGTGATGGTAATAATAATTTCTCAGTATTTTGAATTTTGTGTACTTCAAATAATGGTTACGATGTGTGTGTGTGTTCGGTGTTAATGTCTCAATAATTTGAATTTGTTACTATCATTTATGTCATCTTTTTGTGCAGTCATGGTTGTAATTTTTATGTAAAAAGAAAAAGGATAAGAAAGAAATTAGGTGAAGTTCATGATTTTGTTTTTTTTTTCTTGCTCTGCAGTTTTTGCTATAAATAGTTTGTATACAAGTCTGGGCTACCCATTGCTTCCTGGATGGATGCCATATGGATTAGACCCATGTGGTGATAAGTGGCATGGTGTACTTTGTGTCAACTCCAATGTAACTGCAATGTAAGAATTCTCTCTTCTTTTTCTTTCTTGTGTTTCTCACATGGTTATATGACAGTTTATGATAGATTTCCTTCTTTTCCTTTTTGGCAGAGTGCTAAATGATTCAAATTTGGGAGGTGAACTAAGTGAGGGCATAGGAAGCTTTGCTTCAATCATACAAATGTTGGTGCCTTGTTTATCTTTATGGATGCAATGATTTAATTCATGAATTTCACCTTGTCATGCTTTTCTGGCTTTAGCTAATTCCTATGTGTTAAACGTCTACACTTTGTGTGTTGATGAAATCAGTGATCTCAGTAACAACCATATTGGTGGCAGTATACCATCCAATTTGCCTGTTACCGTCAAGACCTTGTAAGTTGTTAAGCTTTGTCCTTGCCAAGCTTTTTCATCAGTTTATAGGTTTTTAGCATCCACATTTTTATCCTATTATGGTATTTGTGTATATATAGGTCTCTCTCCGGTAACCAGCTTACTGGGAGCATCCCAGACACCCTATCCTCGTTAGGGCAGTTATCGGACTTGTAAGTTTTATTTACTTGACTTATGCTGATATTCTTTTTTTAATGACCATATTTCTGTTTTCAGTACATTTATTTCTTTCCATGTAGGTCGCTGAACAACAATCATCTTAATGGAGTTATTCCAGATGCCTTTCAGCAGCTTAAGACTTTGATTAATATGTAGGCATACTTCTTTTAGCTTTTAACCTTTTTCGCTAGTGATGAAGTTCCATTTTCAGTGCTGTTTATAGTTATCCCTTCATGTTCTTATTCTGCAGGGACTTATCTGGGAACAGTTTAAGTGGTCAACTGCCTCCTTCAATGGGGAATTTGTCGTCACTTACTACCTTGTATGTATTTCTCCTTGTTGGTATGATAATCAGGGGAAACTACTTTTCTGGCGAGTGCTATCTTCTTTGAGACACTGAATAGAAGTTCAAATATGTCCTTAATTCCTTCAGAAGTCGAACAAAAGTTTTGCTCGTACATTTTTTAAAATGAGAAGTTTTATAAAGGTAAATATAGTTTGTGTTGCATATGGAAATATTGTATGGTTCTGCTGAGTGTTGGTTCGTCCAGATGTCTTTCTTGTGAAGAGGCTAAAGGATTGATATTGAAAAATGCTTTGCAACTGGTTGATTTTGTCTAGTATCTCAATTTGCAACCACTTAAATTAATAAACTTGAATGGTATCAGGATGTTAACTAATTGCTGAACTGAACTTGTGAATGTAGTATTGATTGTGAATTTTATAATCCAGTTTTGAGTATTATGTTTGGCTATTTGCAGACACTTGCAGAACAATCAGCTTTCTGGGATCCTGGATGTTTTGCAAGATCTTACTCTAACAGATTTGTAATCTTCTCGACTAATAGTTTTTCCATCATTATGGATAATGCTTTTAACAATGTCATCATCTGCTCAATGTTGTGCTTATAATTTTTGTCTCGTTCTTGTTCTGCAGAAACATAGAGAATAATTTGTTCTCTGGGCCGATACCAGCAAAATTGTTGAGCATCCCCACCTTCAGGTAAAACCTAGAAATTTTGGCCGTATTTATTTTGAGTTTTCTTTTAAACTGATTGAAATCCATTCATTCAGTCTTCAAGTTCTGAATATGAGCTGGAGTATCTTATTTCTCTTTGTTTTTATTCGGCTTCATCTCTCTGTATTTTATCCAAAAAATTTGAAGTTCTTTGGCTAGAGATTGCACTATTTAGATCTGAAGAGATTTAATGTAGCTGTGCTTGTAATAGATTTTTCTGCGGCCGGTATAACTGCTGTTTTTCATGAACTGACAATTAGACCAAGAGTAGTTAGATTAAATAAATTGGTACAGTGGCTGGAAAAGGGGTAAAAGTAGCAAACTTGAAGATATGACATGCAAAGCTATTATCATGGTCTTTTTGATGAAGACTGCATATGTACCACCTTATGAATCAATCTTTAATCAATCAATCAACTATCTGCAATCCTAAATTAATTAGGGACGGCTGTATTAATCGTCTTTATCCATTCTACTTTATGCATCATCCTGTAAATCACTCATAACTTTAGCTAAATTCTATTTTCTGCGAGAATGATCATAAATAGGTGGTGTTTGTCGTGGAAACTCTTTAGTTTTTGGAAAGACCTTTTTGATAAAACTAACAGTCTTGATCAATTTGATTGGTTAGATTGAGTTAGAATGGCTGAATAATCAACATGGCACATTTCTTGATAGACTAGCCTTAGTCATGGCTTTAATAGTCAGTTGGTGCACTTTAGGGGAAGCCAATTAGGTTAGCTTTTTTATTGTTTCATGAAAAGTTCTTTTTGCATACTTATTAAATGTGGTTACCTTACATGGTGAAATCTTTGTTTTTGGTCAGACGTGCAGGCAACCCCTTTAACACTACTATCATCCCTTCGCCCGTGATATCGCCTTCTCCAGCACCATTTGCAGTGCTTTCTCCAGATGTAGCCCCTTCACTTCCATCTACTGTACCATCAGGCCAAGGATTACAACACTCTGGAAGGCAAAAGAGTAGTAATTCAACCAAACACGTCAAATTTATTGCTATAGCCGGATTACTTACCCTTGTCATACTTGGATTGGGTGTTTGCCTTTTGACGTCACGATTCTTAAAAAGAAGAAGACAGGCCCAAAAAGAAGCCAATAGGCATCATGCATATGCATATAGTTCACCCAAGGGCCCCCCTAAACATGATCCGTCCGAGCAAAAACCTTATTATGATGCAGAAAAAGGTAAATAGTATATTTGTGTACTTTCTTCTTATGGATTTCTGTTTATCATTGCTTACCTATTGTTCTTAATGGCATTGTGATGACAATATGGATATGTCCAAAAGAAGCAGGTATGAGGCCAGGGACTGGAATTGGGAAAGCTCAGGGTAGGAACATCTCACTGAATACTTCGGAGGCTGTGCAACATAAAGTCATGAAGAGTACAACATCATATACAGACGATGATCTCGATTCGGAGATGGAGTCGACCATATCGGATGTTCTTCCACCACCGCCACCACCTTTTCTTTCAGCTCTTTCTGCTGAGAGGATGGTTGTAAATCCAATTTTTCCCCCAATTACATCAGTCAGACATGCTAAGAAGAATGTAAATTCTGCAGAGTTCTTCACCATTGCCTCTCTTCAGCAGTATACAAATAGCTTTTCTCAAGATAATCTTATTGGAGGAGGCATGCTTGGCACAGTCTACAGAGCCGAGTATCCCAAGAGAGTAAGTATCTTTATGTTTCACCAGCTTCACATCTGTAGATACTGTGTGACGTCTTCAGTTTCATTTCACCTTTTTAAGGTGGAAATTACTCGTTATTTGTATTAAAAGCATAGTTTTTGGTGGTAGACATTTCTATTTACATTGTACTGAAGATGTTTGATTGGCCCGTATTCGTTTGGTTCGAGTTCTGCGTAGTAGTAGTAGTCCAACCTTGTAGATGGCAACAGTTTCCTTTTGTAGACTGTAGATATACCTAACACGCCTCTTGATGTTCTGAATTAGTTTCCTGCTTTCCCATTACCTACTTGTATTCCTCATGTTTGTATAACCTATTTAGTTTCTGTCACAACCAAGAAGGAGCTGACATTTAGCTGTTTCTTTATGTTCTTTATTTGTTAGCTTTTGGCGGTCAAGAAACTGGATACTGCTGTGACCAGGCGTCAAAGTGATCAAGAATTTGTTGAGATGGTGTCCAATATATCTAGACTTAAGCATGAAAACATTGTCAAACTTGCGGGTTACTGTTCGGAGCAGGGGCAACGGCTACTTGTCTATGAGTACTGTAGAAATGGTACTCTCCACGAAGCATTGCACTTAGACGATGAGATCCACAGAAAACTTTCCTGGAGTACTCGTGTACGCATTGCACTTCAAGCAGCAAGAGCACTAGAGTAAGTATGAAAAAATACTGAATGATACTAGCTTTTAAGCGCTTGTAACTTGTTTTAATGATGGGTAGATATCAATTCTGCTGGTCAAGTGGCTGTTAACTCACCTCTGCTTGTTTCCAGCTTAAATCTTTGCTGTCCCACAATTTATTCCTGTAGCACAATCCTTAGCTTGTAATCGTTAGGGCTTGAGTTGCTTCTTGCTGTTTCAATGAACAGGTACTTGCACGAAGTTTGTCACCCACCTATTGTCCACCAGAACTTCAAGTCCGCTAATGTTCTCCTCGATGATGAGCTTGCTGTGCGTATATCAGATTGTGGTGTGGCACCTCTGATGTCATCTGATTCTACAACACAGGTGATCCATAAGTTAACATTTTTGATGATTAGTTGATTGTTTGAAAATAGAATCTGGAATCCAATTTCACATCTTCCCACAAAATAGAAACAATTATAACTGGAGATTCTTGGTACTTATTCTGAATTCATAATGGGTATGTTAGCCTTTTGGTATGTGATCTTCATTTAACTTGTAGTCACTTCTTTTTAACTTTTTTAGAAACTACATTCTTCACTTCCTGGTTTCAACCAGCCGCCCCATTAATATGAAAACTTGGTGCTAAAGCATGAATTAGCTCCTAAAAGTTGGTGCAATCTGTTAGAAAAGATTATCTGCTGCTAATTCGACGACTTAAAATGAAAGGACAAGATCTGGTGTTTCTGCTAATTGTAGTTGGAAACAAAAGCTGACCATCTTATAATTTATTTGTGGATGAAAAGTGTTAATGACTTCAGTGTGACTTTTAGTTGCAAGGATGCGGCTATGGTGCTCCCGAACTTGAACTGGGAAGCTATTCTTGTCAGAGTGATGTTTATAGCTTTGGAGTTGTTATGCTAGAGCTTCTCACGGGAAGAAAATCTTACGACAGGTAAAGTTTGTTTCGACAAATGTATTTGAAAACTTTTTGTTATTGTTGAAACTGCATATACAATAATACATGTATTGACTTTGAGCTCATTTAAATATGATTTCCAGGTCCCGTCCTAGAGGGGAGCAGTTACTAGTTCGATGGGCTATTCCACGGCTGCATGATATAGATTCACTATCTAGAATGGTTGATCCTTCCCTAAATGGTTCTTATCCATCGAAGTCTTTGTCTCGGTTTGCTGACATAATTTCCTTGTGTATTCAGGTTAGTTTCTTCTTATATAGGGTTTTCTTGTCCCTTTGATGAAGTGTTAAAATTTTACTTGCAGTGTTGAGTTCTGTGTGAGAAACTTTACTGGTTACTGTTCATAAAATGAATAAGAGGATCTGATCCAGTTAAATTTCAGGGTTTTGATAAATCTGGGGCTAAGCATAGCAGTAGATCACTGACTCTGTTTTGGATTCAATTACTTCGACGTAGACTGCATATAACTATGAGGAATAGTTTATAGAACACATTTTATTTTACCTGTAGCATTTTGCTCTCTTTTGGTTGATAGAATTATATGATTTGTCTAACATAAAGTTATGAAAGCAATAGTTAACTCCTTAATAATCAATAACTTTGGGAGAATGTTGTTTTTGATGTTAAAAAGTTATATGTTTGATTTCAATTTTTCCCCATTTGATTAAAACTTTTTAATAAATTGAAATTATGAATTTCTTACCAGAAACAGTTTTTGGGAAGACCAACAAATATCATCTGTTAATAAACAACCAACAAATATTTTCAGAAGGTGAATAATTTTAATTAATTATCTGAAAATCATATACATAATTAATTGGAATTTTTTTAAGAATCCAGACCAAGCAGGCTAACAATTGAGATCCCTTATGTAATATGATGAACTTTGTTTAAAAGTTCTAATCAAATGTGGAAAAAATTGTTGATGTTACTATCCCTACTGGCTTAGGTATTCCTGATGCTCTCAATGAGACGTCACTCCTATGTAATGTCACTAGTTAAGTATTACTAATATTTCGTCTTTTAACCCCAAAAAAATTGATGAACTTTGTTTTTTGCAGAAGTGATGCGATAGCTTATTGACAGTTTATGACTAATATATATAATATAATATAGCCGTATTTGTATTTCGTCCTGTCTTACTGGTGTAATAACTAGTCCAATGTGAAGGTGAAAGTGGGAAAGGTTTCAGTTTACGATCCCTGAATAGTATCCATTTTTTATTACTGAGATTGGTATAACAGTGATGATATCCAAATTATAACTTGTATGGACCATTTTTACAAGGATATGTCCAAAAAGGTCATTGCTAATAGAAATCAGAGTGGTGATAGTTGTTTGGTTAATCCTAATAAATAGAAATCATTAGTTACTACAAAATTGTTTTTTTTCCCAAGATATTTTAGTCCACTATATACTTGCTCGGCTTGTTTGCATGTTAACTGGTCAAGAGAATTCACAGAGCTACCAAAATTGTCCAAAATTTGTTACTGTTGGACAAATTTCTCCTTTAGTTTTCTTCTTGTTCTTTGCCATAACGCCCATTCTGGGACGAGTTGGAAAAGGAATTCCTAATTCTTACACGGATGAGACTGATCACCCCTGATTAGTGAGAAATTCTGACACCAATCATTTACGAGTAAGTATTACACCAAGAATTTTGCAAGCGGATCGAGGAATGAAGGGAGAGGAATTAGAATAGAAAGAAAGACACATTTCGAATTAGAGTAAGGGCACGCTAAGACATTACTTTTCGTGCTTTCGATCTGCTTACTTTGAATAAAGATAAAAAAAATTAATAGATAGGCAGAAAGGCTTTACACAAGACCACAGAGCGAGAGAGAGCGCCTTCGCTTACCTACTTAACCGTACCCTCCTATCGTACCTATATAGTCTTTCCTTCAGTTATATCCAGTTTCAGTTCTGCTTCCAACTACCGATGGGAGAAGGCTTGGACGTATAGAATGATTAAATAAGATGTATTGCATACGGAAATGATATATTAAATGAAAGGTTGGAAACAGAGCTGGAGATGAGCGCTAGCCAGAACGAAATGGACATATGAGCGATCGATTGCCGATCAGACCTGGAATAAGAGAAAGAAAGGTCAATCTCTGGAAGGCCTTCACAAAGCAATTAATGAAAATCCTAGAGATAGGAAGTTAAGGAAATCCGTTTCTTCAATATTTCATGTTCCTTCCAGCTCAAAGTCCAACAAGAAAACAAGCTCTAATGTTGGAAGATCAGAATAAGGTCGTTTGAGAGAAACCTCTTTCTACTTAGTATTAGCTACTATTTAGGTCGAGTCAATCTTAAAATCAACTCAATCAAGGAAGAGGATTTTCTTAAGCTATGCTAAAAGCTAAAATTGCCACTATTTTTGGTAATAGGCTTAAAACTGCCATTTTGCTATAGCTAGAAAAATATAGTGAATGTCTGTGATTGAAGTTTTTCAAGCTGTCAGCTTTCGCTCATGTCCTTTCTCTTTGTTGGGCAGTCGGAACCTGAATTCAGGCCACCAATGTCCGAAATCGTGCAGAATCTCCTGCATATGATCTAAAGGTATCATCAAGGAAGCAATGCAGTGAAACTGGTCTAGTAGAGAAAACTAGCAATGCTGTTTCAGGGTAGTATCTTTTCGCATGGAGGGATTTGAAGTACTTCCCAGGGAGAAGTCTTTACACTACATTTTCATTTGCCAAACATTGTGTGCTAACATCAGTAATGTACTGTAAATAACACACTGCTGTTAAGTTGGTTTATGTGTGATTCTTTTTGACATCTCGACGAGAAAGAAGAAAAAAACGGTCATTCTTTTACCCTCGCCTTAGCGTAATCGAGGAGTTTGTAATCAGAAAGTTGTGCCTCTAGTTAATATATGGTGGTAACCATATGTAATATATTTCCTGCAAATTCTTTCTTTAATATCTCGAAGCACTTGTATTATTTACTGTGTAGCGGTTATCTCTGTTATAATCTTGATAGATTCCATATTTTGTTTAATTTTTTGGGAAGGTGGTAACAAGTTTAAAAAGTAGTTGTGAGAAAATTCCTTGGTGCAAGGCAGTGTTTTCAATTTTCCTGGTAACTTGGTTAACCTGTTGGAATGGTTAAATTATACTGCAATATAAAAAAGTTTGTATGGAACAGGGGTCAACTAAAATATCAAGAGCATTTTAGACAAGGTATTCTGTGGTCGTTTAATGTAATTTTGGATCTCTTGCTAAATACTGCCTATTAAACAGTTCGTTATGTAAATAGTGTTAAATTAAACATCCAAGAACCCACAGCGTTTTCCTCGAGTGTTGTTTATTTCAAAATAAGCATATTTCTCGGATAAAATGTTAAAAGACCATTTTTATATGCCTCTTTCATATAGACTATCCTATATTTTATTCTAATTATAGTAAGGTATAAGCAACTAATGATTACCCTTCTCAGCTTAATACTAGAACTATTCATCAGTTTCAAATATCTACCTTTTGTGTCAAGGTATTCATATCCCTTTATAGAAAGTTTTCAATGTATAATACTAACAAATTTTTATAAGGGAGTTGTATTTTCTCTCTCTCAATACTAGAGGTGTCTAACGGGCCGGGTTGAAATCGGAACCGGATCGACCCGGTTTGTAGGGGGCCGGGTGGGGCTGGGTAGGAGGGGTAGAGGGGATTGGTCCGTTTATTTTTTTTTACTGGTTAACCGGACCGGTCAAACCCGGTCAAAGTGAACAGTACACTTTACCGGATTAGCCGGCCCGGACCGGACCGGTACAACGACTATAATTTTTATTTTTATTTTAAATTTTTTTATACGTGTGGGCCACTTAAAATAGGGGCAACGGTTACCTTTGCAGGGATCCGTTGGCGTAATAGCCCTTTTTTCTTTAAAAATTAGCATTTTTTCAATTTACAAAATTAACCTTTTCTAAAACTATAAATACACCTCCCCTCTTCTTCATTTCTTCACTCATCTCTCATTTCTCAATCTCAATTTCTCTCATTCTCCAATCTTTAATTCATCTTCTAAATTTAGTTGGCTTTTTTTTTGGAATTTAATTTATCGTAAAAGTTATTTTATCATTCGGATTTTGAAGTTTGAACAATTCAACTTCAAAATCAAAATACTTGACGTTTCTTCGTGGTAACATTGGAATTGCATAATCATCAAGTGCTCAATTTGTTTCCGAATTCGGTGCACTCCCTCCAACTCTTTCTCTTTTTTACTATTTTATTTGCATATTTAATTTTTGCTTATACTTAAATTTTTACAATATTTTTAATGCTGCTAAAAGAGCGTGTAGAAAATTTTCTAGTAGGGAAAATAAAAAAAGAGGTAGTTCTTCATCATCTGGTACTTGTAGTAATAGTAATACCCCATTTACACATGTTTACGAAACATCGCCTAATAATAATATAGATTATGAATAATTACAAGAAGATTTTGGAATAGAAGATAATGAATTAGAAATGGAAGATAAGATACCAGTTACACCTAATAGTGCTGGAGCTGGTAGTGTTGGAGTTGCGACAAGGGGTGGTGGTCGTGGTACTAGTAGTAGACCACCTGTGGCTCCGAGTACTAATCGTAGAAAAAGAAGTAAGGTTTGGAATTTTTTTGAGATAATTGAAGGTACTGACATAGTTAGATGCAAACTTTGTAAACTTGATTTTAAACATCTGGCTGGAAGAAATTTAGGGGGGACTGGGACTCTTAGTAGACATATGAGAGTTGATCATCCCATAGAATGAGGCTCTGATGGTGATGGAAATCAAACAACTTATAAAATATGATAAAATGAAGGATCATGAGGAGTTAGCAAAAACGTATTATCGATTTTAAATATGATGAAGATCATAGTCATACTGCTGTGTTTATAAGTAGTACTATTTGTGAAGTTGTTGAATTTTATAATATTAACATAAAAGTATTGTGTATGTCTTTTGATAATGCTTCTAATAATACTACCACAATTGCATTATTAAAAATGCATTTGCAACCGCCACTTGAAGAAATTTTTCATGTTAGGTGTGCATATCATATTTATAATTTAATTGTTAAAAGTGGCCTTAATTTATTTTCAATTGAGATTATTCATGTTAGAAGAGCAGTTGGTGTTATTCAAGGAAATAACAGACAATATAGAGTTAGGGAATTTAAGAATAAGTGTACCGAGTATAACCTTAAACCAAGATTCATGCCAGACGAAATTGTTACTTGGTGGAATTATGCTTACATATTTTTAAAATGTTGCTACAAATATAGATTTCCAATAACTGAAGTTGGTAATGCACATTGTACTGATAGAAACCGTATGTTAACACCTGCTACTTGGGAGGTCATTAATGATGTTGTTCAATTTTACATAATTTTTATATAGCTACTGTTGAGTTTTCTGGAGCATACTACCCTAATATTACAATGATTTTAGTACATATAGCTGAAATTGATTTTCTACTCTTTGAATTTAAGAAGAAAGAAAATATACGGCTGCCGTTGAAGAAATGCAAGACAAATTCAAAAAATATTTCTTTCCAATTCCTCAGATTTACTTAATTGGAGCTGTTTTAAATCCTTCTATTAAGATGGCCGATTGTCACCAATTAATCAATGCTTTATATACTTACATGGAGATTGGATCAACTGAAACCCCAGATATTTTTACTTGTATGAACAATCTAAATGATAATTTACAAAAATTATATACATATTATGCAAGTATAGTTGATGATGTTGCTCATAATGTAGCCAATGTTAATCCCACTATGCAGTGTACCGCTTCTTCAAGTTCTACTACTTTGTATGATGATGAAATAGTTGATAGTTTTAGTATTTTTTCTACATTTGGTACAACTCAAACCAGTAGCAGGAACATTGGTGAACTTCATTTCTACTTGCAGAAGCAAAAGGAGATTCACACAAAGGAATTTTCAGCGTTGGGATGGTGGCGTGAGAATAAAAAGCAATTTCCTGTTCTTTCCGCTATCGCTCGGGACATGCTGAATATGCCAATTTCAACTGTTGCATCAGAGAGTGCATTTAGTCAAGCAAGACAACAACTAGGAGACACCCATCACTCATTGGGAAACAATGCTTTGGAAGTTTTAGTATGTTTCAGAGATTGGATTATGTCGGAACGAAGAAAAATCAAGGACGTGAAGATGTTGATAGCCCAGAAGACGAGGAACTTGGAGATATATTAACACATGGTAACCCATATGAATTTAACACTCCAAAAGAAGGACAATCAGAATCAGTTCATATTGATTATGAAGAACTTACAAGGGCAATGCAAAACCTTTGAATTTACTACTTGTCAAATGTAAACCTTTTAATTTGTAACTTGTAAGATGTAACTTAGAAATGAATTTTGAAATTTGAAATACATGTTGCACTTGCAATTTATAAGTGCAATTTTTTTCATCTTCATTGTTTTCTTTATATATTTTACTATATATTAATATAAATTACAATAGTTGTACAAAAATTAAAAAAATAAATAAAAGAACACTGTTAAACCCCTAACCCATACGGTTTAGTTTTTACCCGGATTAACCCGAATCCGTTAAACCCGTTAAGAATAACCCGTAACCGACCCGATACCCCTACCCGTCCGGTTCAATAAAATCCCAACCCAGCCCGACCCGACCCACCTGTTAGACACCTTTACTCAATACTTCTGTATTAAGGAATGTGGTGTGATTAGTGGTGTTCATCGTACGGTACGCTACGGTATTTGGTATTTAGATATTTCAGTTCGGTATTTTCGGTATTCGGTTTCATGATGCTATACCAATAATGTCCCTAGTAAAATTTGGTATGATTCGGTAACTTCGATTTATTTTTGAATATTAACTAGTGCATAGAGTCATAGACGTAAATATTCTTAATTAAAATATTCAAAAGTACAAAACTAAAAATGTTTTTTTGACAAAAATTTTGTCCAAAACCAACAAATACTAACCTAGAGAGAGAAACTTAGAAAAATATCTTTGTTTACCCTAAAATCTGAGTAACAATTAAACTTATAATGATGTATTAAATATATGTGATTTAGTCTACTACTAATTGATAAGCAAGAAGATAAATATATGAATTAAGTGAACAAGACAGATCAAACCCAACATATCAGCAGGCCTCGACATCGAGCCAAGATAGCCTCGAGAAGGACTCGGATGAACAATAGAATAAAGTAAAGAGAATATTATAAAGCTAAAGAACAATTCTGATGAGAGATGAGCACAAAAGTGCAACACATGCCGTAAAACCTAAGGTCTTCGCGTTATCTCGACGTCTTCGATCGAACACCTGCAATGGGTTAGTTTCGAATACAAATGTAAAAAGGAGAACATCATACCTTAGCAATAATATCATTTGAGAAGTGATACATTCCAATTGTTTGCCAATTGTTCGCCTTCCATTATGTAAGTTTGTAGAATCCTTTTTCGATAACTCCGATGACTCGATATGGTCCTTCCCAGTTTGGGCCTAGTTTCCCTTCATTCGGGTCTCAAGTATTGAGGGTGACTTTCCTTAGAACTAAGTCCCCGACTTGGAAGTGACGAAGGTTGGCCCTCCTGTTATAATACCTCTCGATCCTTTGCTTTTGTGCGGCCATTCGAACAAGTGCAGCTTCTCGTTTTTCATCCAGTAGTTCGAGGCTAGTGTTCATAGCCTCGTGATTTGATTCCTCGGTTGCATGCTGAAACCTGGCGCTAGGTTCCCCGACCTCGACTAGAATTAACGCTTCGGAACCATATACCAAAGAAAACACGGTTTCTCCCGTGCTGGACTTTGATGTCGTTCGATATGCCCAAAAGACCTCGGGGTAGAACCTCTCTCCATTTCCCTTTAGCGTCACTTAACCTTTTCTTCAAGTTTTGAATAATAGTCTTGTTATTGGACTCGGCCTGGCCGTTTGCGCTTGGGTGATATGGAGTCGATAAGATCCTATTTATTTTGTGATCTTCGAGGAACTTTGTTACCTTGTTGCCTAAGAATTGTTTCCCGTTATCATATACAATTTCAGCGGGTATCCCAAAACGACACACGATGTGATCCCATATGTAGTATATGACTTCTTTTTCTTTTACTTTCTCGAAGGCATGTGCTTCCCCCCATTTGGAAAAGTAGTCAGTCACAAAAAAAATATTTTAGCTTTACCTGGTGCTGTTGGCCCGGCCTACGATGTCCATCCCCCATTTCATGAATGGCCACGGGGATAGGACTGAATGGAGTTGTTCACCGGGCTGATGGATCATCGGTGTAAACCTTTGGCATTTGTCACATTTTCGAAAAAACTCCTTAGTGTCTTTCTCCATGCTATCCCAGTAATACCCAGCTCTAATTATTTTTTTGAATCAAAGAGTCCGCGCGGAGTGGTTCCCACAAGTGTCTTCATGGATTTCTCGTAAGACATAATCGGTGTCCCCCGATCCTAAGCATATGGACAATGGTCCATCGAAGGTCCTCCTGTACAACATTCCATTTTCATCTAGTGCGAATCGGGTTGCTTTAGCTCGTAGGAATCTCGACTCTTTGGGGTCCGAAGGGAGCTTTCCGTGTTTCAAATACTCAACATATTTATTCCTCCAATCCCAAGTCAAACTTGTAAAGTTTATCTCAGCATGACCTCCCTCGACCACAGACCTCGACAACTGGAAAATAGTCCCCGGGACAACATCATCTTCTTCGACTGATGAACCCAAATTCGCAAGTGCGCCGACCTCGCTGTTTTGCTCCCGAGGTATATGGTCCAACGTTCATTCCTTGAAGCGGTGCAATGTCACTTGTAACTTTTCTAAATATCTTTGCATCCTATCATCTCGAACCCCAAAGCTTTTGTTTACTTGGTTCACCACCAACAGAGAGTCACATTTGGCCTCGATGACCTCTGCTCCCAGGCTTTTGGCTAATTCGAGACCTGTCATAGTCTCGTACTCGGACTCATTGTTAGTTAATCTAGAAGTTCTGATAGATTGTCTAATAGTGCTACCCTAGGTGGTCTCAAAACTATACCGAGCCCGGACCCTTTCACATTCGAGGCACCGTCTGTGAAGAGGGTCCATACACCTGATGATGTACCCGACTTTAGTAGAAGTTCCTTTTCTACTTCGGGTACGAGGGTAGGAGTAAAGTCATCCATGAAGTCTGCTAGAATTTGAGACTTGATAACCGTTCGGGGTTGATATTCAATATCGTACCCACCAAGTTCGATGGCCCATTTGGCCAATCGGCCCGATTAATCGGGCTTGTGCAAAACATTTCGAAGTGTATAAGTAGTTAACACACATATAGGGTGACATTGAAAATATGGCTTCAATTTTCTAGATGCACTTATTAATGCAAGTGCTAACTTCTCTAAATGCGGATACCTGGTTTCAGCATCTCCTAAGGTTCGACTTACATAATAAATAGGAAATTGTGTACCTTGCTCTTCTTGAACTAGCACGCCACTTACCGCTATCTTGGACATAGCCAAGTATAGGTATAGTTTTTCATCTGCCTTGAGAGTGTGAAGCAGAGGTGGGATCGATAGGTACCGCTTTCTCTAACGCTTGCTGACATTCCGGAGTCCATACGAAATCATTCTTCTTTTTGAGCAAAGAGAAGAATCTGTGACTCCGATCCAACGACCTCGAGATAATTCGGCCCAAAGCAGCTATCCGTCCGGTTAGCCGTTGCACGACCTTCACATTGTCCACGATGGTGATTTCTTCTATAGCCTTAATTTTGTCGGGGTTGATCTCGATCCCACTATTTGACACCATGAAACCCATGAACTTGCACGAGCCGACTCCGAAAGCGCATTTCTCGGGGTTGAGTTTCATGTTGTATTTTCTCAGAACCTCGAACGTTGCCTGCAAATGAGTCAAATGGTCCTCTGCGCGCAGGGAATTAACTAGCATGTCGTCAATGTAAACTTCCATTGATTTACCTATCCGTTGCTCGAACATTTTATTAAATAGGCGTTGGTATGTAGTTCCTGCATTTTTTAGCCCGAAGGGCATTACATTGTAACAATATGTTCCATACTTGGTGATAAATGAGGTATTTTCCTGGTCTTCCGGTTTCATTTGAATTTTATTGTACCCGAAGTAGGCATCGAGAAAGGTAAGGATCTCGTGGCCGGCCGTGGCATCGATCATACGATCGATGTTAGGCAGCGAAAAAGAGTCTTTGGGGCATGCTTTGTTCAAATCTTTGTAATCTACACACATTCTAAGTTTGTTTCCTTTTTTAGGAACTACGACCACATTGGCTAATCATTCAGGGTATTTCAATTCCCTAATGGACCCTATTTTGAGAAGTTTAGTTACCTCGTCCTTTATGAATGCGTATTTTACCTTGGACTGGGGCCTTCTCTTTTGCTTCATCGGTTTAAACCTGGGGTCGAGACTTAGCTGATGTGTTATTATCTCCAGTGGGATCCCTGTCATGTCTAAATGGGCCTACACAAAACAATCTATGTTATTGATAAGGAATTGAATGAGTTTTTTCCTGAGTTTGGGGGTCAATCCCGTTCCCAGGTATATCTTCCGTTCGGGTAGATGCTCGGTTAATATCACCTGCTCCAACTCCCCGACCATTGACTTCGTTGCATCTGATTCCTCAGGAACGACGAAAGCTCGAGGGGTAAGGAAATCCTCTTCCTCATCCTCGATTACCTGTTCCTCGGACTCGATCGAGGCTTGGGACGGTGATTGGTATTTAGCTATTTGCTTGTCTTTGATGTTCGATTTCTCTGAAATCGGAGGTGCTGGTGTCAAATCATGAACTGCAAACATCTCCTTTGTTGCGTGCTGCTCCCCGTACATTGTTTTCGCACTATCTTTTGTCGAAAACTTCATAATTTGATGGAGGTTCGATGGTACCGCCCTCATGTTATGGATCCACGGCCTTCCGAGCAATACATATTACCTCATTTCACCTTCGATGACATGAAATATTGTGTCCTGTATGGTTCCGGCTACGTTCACTGGTAGGATTATCTCCCCCTTCGTTGTTTCACTAGCCACGTTGAAGCCGTTCAGGACTCGAGATGCAAGCACAATTTGATCCAGCAGTCCGAGCTGCTCTACGACCCTCGACTTGATTATGTTTTCCAAGCTACCTTGATCCACAAGAACACGTTTAACTTGAATTTTATTTAGTAAAATAGAAATTACCAGGAAGTCGTTGTGCGGCTGGGAGAGGCCTTCTGTCTCCTCCTCGTTGAATGTAAGGGTGCCTTCGGGCATGTAGTCTCGGGTCCGTTTCTCCCTTGTAATTGACACTTTGGTGCGTTTGAAAACAGGTCCCTGCAAGATGTCGATTCGACTAACGATCATGTGGATGATATGCTGAGGTTGCTTTTGCTCATTCTTTCTATTGGCGTCTCTTTCTCTGAAGTGATTTTTGGCCCTGTCATTGAGGAATTATCGAAGGTGACATTCGTTGAACAACCGAGCTACCTCTTCTCTCAATTGTCTGCATTCCTCGGTCATGTGGCCATGTGTACAATGATATTTACACATCAAGCTAGGATTCCTTTTAGAGAGGTCAATTTGTATAGGTCTTGGCCACCTGGTGTATTTAATCCTTCTAATGGACGAAACGATACTCGAGGCATCGATGCTGAAGTTATACTCCGATAATCAAGGTGCTTCTGCAGGATCAGTGTACTTTTCAAATTCATTCTTAATCATGAGTCCCCGAGATTTTTGCACCCAATCATTCCAGGGGTGATTGCGTCCTGAACTGTTGTTTCTTCAATCTGCGACATATGGCTGGTACCGTTATCTGTTTGACCTCGGTTCTCTGTCAATATCCCTCGAGGCCTTTACCGCCAATCTGTTTGGGTGAACTGACAACTAGTCGTCCTTGACCCTTGATTTGTAGACATTATGCACGTCCGCCCACGTAACAACAAGGTATTCAACTAGATTTTTCTTCAACTGTCGTGATGCTATCGAATTTCGCTCAACCCTTGTGTGAAAGCTTGAACGGCCCAATCATCGAAGACTAGCGGTAACTCCATTCGCTCCATCTGAAATCGGGACACGAACTCCCTCAACATTTCGTTGTCCCTTTGTTTAATTTTGTAAACGTCCAATTTTCTTGTTGTAACCTTTATAGCACCAGCGTGTGCCTTTACAAATGAATCTGCCAACATGACGAATGAATCGATAGAGTTCGGGTGCAAGTTGTGATACCAAACCATTGCTCCCTTAGATAAAGTTTCCCCAAATGTTTTCAGCAAAACGGACTCTATTTCATCGTCCTCTAAGTCGTTTTCTTTTATACCGTATGTGTATGTAGTGATGTGTTCATTAGGACCGGTGGTCCCGTTGTATTTAGGTATGTCCGGCATACGGAACTTCTTTGAAATAGGCTTCGGGGTCGCACTCGGGGGAAAAGACTTTTGCACGAACTTTTTAGAATCCAAACCCTTTAAGATCGTAGGCGCCCCTGGTATTTGATCGATTCGGGAGTTGGACGTATCCACCTTTTTTTCATTATATTCGATCCTCTTTTCTCCTGACTCGATCCTTTTGGTGAGCTCTTCGAGCATTTTCATGATTGTAGGGTCAGTCATTGTTGATATCCAATTTTTTCTCAAATTATTTTTTAATTTGTACATACACCTCCAAAATCGCTCTTTATAATAACTGATATTTTTTCAAAATTTTTCATATTTTTATTAAATCCTTTTCCAATTTATTCAGTATTTTTTATATTCAATAATTATTCATAAATTATATTATAAAGAATTTCAAAATATTTCCCCGTCAATATATCATTTTTTAATCCTATTAGGATTTAATTATTTCACAAATTAGGCAATTTGGCATTATTTGACCATACTTACAATAACTTTTCAACTATGGCCTAATTGTACATTTTATACCATTTAAATCAATAATTATTTCATTTCATATTTTTTTATACTCATTAATTACCTTAATTTAATTTATCTTGCATCAATTTCATTTTATATGATTACTAGCTAATTTTATTTAATTATTTATCTATTTTTTATGGGTGTTTAACAATTAGTCAGATATATTTAACTTCTAGCCTAATTCTAACCTAACCCATCATATTTTTAACAACCCAATTCCATACCCAACCCAAATCAATTCCATACCCGGTCCAACCCCGGATCTATCTGAGTCGTTGATCAAATTAGATCAACGGCCCAGATCCCACCTACCATAATTAAACCTAGACCTACCCCCCTCCGACCCCTTCATTTCCCAATCTCTCATTCTCTCTCTATCTCTCTCTGGTTCTCTCCGGTTCTCTCTAGACCCTTCCCTTGTCTCTCCACCTCTAATGGAGTTTGTTCGTCTTCTCCGGCTAGTTCCCTCGCTGAAAACTGTGGTCTTTCACTATCTCCTGGTTATTGCTTCACCCTACACCGATCTAATGCCACCCTAAGTCCCGCAGGCGAGCCTGGAGCGGTTCAACTCCTACCTATGGTCCCCCATGCCATCTTTCGACCTCCTCCGGCCGTCTGAGTAAGAGCCATAACTTTTTCGGCTAACGCTGACGATATCTTTAAGGTCTTTTCTCATTTTTTAACTCTCTGAAACCCTAACCCCTGGTTTCTGTCTTAGATCTGTGTATATCATGAATTTTTTCACATGTTTTCTTCGAAAACCTTCCCATTCTCTTAAATCTACACTAGATCCGGGTTTATTACGAGTATTATTACATTTTTTCTTAAAGGTTTTCCATTTTTAAACAAGTTTTTCACTTAGGGTTTCTGAGACCTTTTCTTCAAACGATTTGTTGAAGTTTAAGTGATTTTTCTCATATGCTTAAACGTTTTATCAATTTTAATCATGATTTATTTAGTTTTAATATTGTGTCTAAATGCTGAGCATGTCTTTTCTTTCGATTTGTATGTGTGTCTATGAGTAATCCCTGTTTCTTTGTGATTGTTGCTTCACTATGCTACTGGGTCTTTGATTCTGCTGCTTCACCCTGCTTGAATAACTACTGTTTTGAATCCCTGAATGATTATGAGTAGTACTATACTGATTTTTCATCTGATATCCCCTGCTGATTCTGCATGTTTTCTTAGATACATGAGGCCATCCCCTAATTAGTACCAATTTAGAATCCCTGATTTCTTATGAGATGTTCTTCTTTCCAACTTTGTTTTCTTACCCTGTTACATAATTGATTAACTGTTAATTGATTGCTATTTCCTTAAGTAATATTTTCTGAACCTAGTCTCAATTGTATGCTTGAATTAGGGGTGAAACTATTTCCTTACATGTTACAAGCATGAGAACTTTCCTTAATTATTATTTGTACCTACTAGCCGTGTGAGTTTAACCCCTGCAATTACGGGATACCTAATTGCCTATTATACTTACACTGTTCTTATATTCCTCTAAGCTATATATGGTTCTTTCCTTATTAAAAACTCACTGTATGAATTACTCCCTTGATTATAGGGATACTTGTACTAATTGGGTACTGATTGATATTCAATCCCACAATCATTGGTTAATTCTGGTTCTTTCCTTGTTTTTTCATCAAGTTTTCAAAACTATATATACTCTATTCATACACAGACACACGTGCACGAACTAATCTGTTTAAAAAATCTCTCTCTTAATTTAAAGACTTCCTGCTCTCTCTTCTGTGCTAATTACTACTATTCTGGGTTAGTCGGCTGCAAGCCAAGGCTATCTATTGTGCATTCTCCTACTTTCCTGTTTGTGTTATTGCTTTCTCCACTTCACTGTTATGTTCAAATTTATATTTCAGTCTTCAAACCAACATGTTTCATTACTGTTGTGATTCGGCATGCTTCCAACTTGCTTACTTATTCTTCAGCATGTATCTAGGATCCTGAACTCCCCTCTGCATGTTTAAATTAGGCTTTATATGTTTATGACCAGCATGTTTCCGTACACTTAGCACCTACTTCTTATATGCCTATGACTGGTACATTAGCTTAACCATGGCCTTAGGTGTTAATCTGACCTAGCACCATACCCCCTGATCCTCTAGACCCTTAGGAGTTCCTGATTGTATGTCTGTGTGCGTATTTGCCTGCTGTATGTATGCCCTACATGCTCTATATTTGTCCCTAATCCCATTACCCTTGTTTTTGATTGTTGGGCTATCCTTGGTCCTTGTGTGACGTTAAGCTCCCATTTCCTTCTTCAAAACTGTTTCTTACTTACCCTTTCTCAAAACTGTTTCTTACTTAAATCCTTTTAAATAAAAAGCACTCTCACGTACACTATTAGAAGTCTAAGTTCAGCCCCCTTCGCATGAGCACTTCTTTGGGAACCCTTTGAGTACCCTATGAACTTTGACACACAAGGTTGGCATTTCCACACTGCACATGTTTAATTCTTTGGATATGTCTGGGTGTGAGCACTGCCCGGGAGCCCTTGAGGTCCTTAGGGAACTCTGATACATCCGGATTGTGAAACGGCTATGCAATACCATAAGGCAGTGAGGTTTGGAAGATCTGGGCCTAATTGAAGGCTCCCTATAGAAGTAACTTCTTATTTTCCTTTGGTCGTGTAATTCATAATTCCCTGCCCTGTAATAATCTGTAAACAACTCAGGGGATGGATAGTGAAGAGGGAGGGGTAGCTATGCATACATTAGCTATTAAAGGGATAGAAATCATGATGTTAGACTTTATTTCCTATCTGTGCAATAGAGATCAGGTTTAGGCCCATATGTTCAAATTCACGCATTAGAAATCATGTTTATTAGGTCTCATGCCCACTGTTGCATTATGTTCATTTTACTTAGAAAAATCCTGCTAATAAATGGTATTTTCTACTGTTATGTTCCACACTTCCATGTACGCTTAGAAATCTTGTCCTAGGCTAAACAACATTAAATGAATTATCATTCTAGCATCTTCTGAAATCATGATTAATACTGAGCAGTTAGAAAGCATGTTGCATACGCATCATTGGGCATCTATATTTGTGGATTAGATATCATTTCATAGGTCCCTAATCGCTCAACTATATTTAATCTAATTACTAATGTATAAAAAGTATAACCCCTCACTCCGTTTTCTCTAAAAAAAAACTGGTAATGCTTCTATGTTCTGAACAACGTAGAACAACATGTTTAGGTAACAATTTGCAACAGTTCCTTTAATAATTCTGTTAATATACATTGTCCCCGCCTAGTCAAGCCTTAGGTGACTAATTTTTTCAAAATTAGAAATCTGTCTCTCTTGTGTGTGCTGCTTAACTCTAATAGGTATTTCTTTTAAATCAGTAGGCAAACTGATTAAGAGCATGTTTTCCTTGAGTTATAAAACAAGTCTGACTATCTGTTTATATTTTGAATTCACCTAGATGCCATGTCTTAGGATCTTAATTAATAACACTTCCCTTATATGTGTTTGAGTCGTGCTAATTATATGCATTATCTGCGGAAGAAAATCTGAGCTTCCTATATGCTCCTGTGTGTTTCCCATTGACTCAGTCCTACATGTTCTTTGCTTATCGCCTTAGAATCTTACCCCTTTAAACCTGAGGGTCTGCCTAGTACCTACCTTTAGGATAGTAGTCCTAACCTCCTCCAGGACTGATAGGATGGGACGGGTAATAGCACGCAATAGAATTCGTGACCAAAACATGCTTTAATTGCCTTCACGAGGTGGGAAGGGTAGAATATGAATATGATGACTAGTGCGCTAATACCACATGCAGCCCCTCTTCGAGGAGTGATTACCAGGTATTGCATTTATGTGATCCATATTATTATAAACCTAGGACACTTGTATACTATAGTTCGTAATTACCCCTACTGTTTTTCTAAACACCTGTATGCTTAAGACTTAAATCCCCTCTTATTTGAGCCTTTACTTGTCATTTGCCATTTGTACAAATTCACGAAACCATTTGGCCGGGAACAACACTTGTGGATCCTGAGGGGTGCCTAACACCTTCCCCTTAGGATAATTTCAAGTCCTTACCCAAATCTCTGGTTAGCAACGCAGTTGTAATTGAACCCCTTAGGTGCCCAAACGCACCGTTAAAATCGTTAGGTGGAGACTCTTCAAAATATGCAAACCCCTTTACCAAAAGGAACAAGTTGTCCCAACCAATGTCATAAACCCGATCTTCGCGAGGAAAAAGGGGGCTCGACAACATGGCGACTCTGCTGGGGATTATTGGATTTTATCATTTCAAATTGTTTCGTGAATTTATGCCTATTTTAAACACTTGTACCCTTTCCCATTCCCTTTGCATGTAATTAATTATTTACTTCGAGTATTTATTTCCAAAGGTAACTGACATGTCTCTTTGTTTCCTTTTGTAAATGCTTTAAATCATTATTACAGTTCTTACCGCTTTCTTTAACGTGCAAATACGTGACAACTTGTTTTAATACTTATTTCATAAATCATGCTCAACATTCATACTCCACTCGTGCCAAACAAAATACTATAACAATGCTTGATGAGTGGTTGCGCCCTTCCTATATTATCACCCACTAAATTCGGAAAGGCTTATTAGCGGTAAAACTAGTCGATTAGCGGTGCAGTCGACGGTTCCGTGCCTTTCCGCCTTGAGTTGTCCGCTCAAGGGTACCAGTCTAAAACCCCCATAGAAACCTTACTCTGTTGAACTATTGCATGCATCATGTTCAAACCTAGTCAAGCTAAAGTGTCGTCCGCACGATAGCTTTTAAGATAGCCTTATCCAAAAGTCCCCCGGGTTTCCCTAAACCCAAACGGACGCCCTCACGTTCTGTGCATTTATTTGGAGAACTAAATGCTTCCTGCTAATTATTGACGTTAAATAGTCGAGTCCGGTGGGGGTAAGGGCCTAACCTATTTGTTTTGCCGAAAAAAATAAGGCACGAAGTCCCCAGATTTGGCATGGTCTCCAACATCCACCCAAAATTTCTGAGTTGGTGGGAGGATCTATACTCTAGCGACAAAGCTATCGTCAGGAAACACTTGGGTAATCTACCATCTCTTTTGGAAATCCAACCTAACAAAATGATAGTAGAAGCTGCTACCCTATTTTGGGATCGTGAAAGATCTGAGTTCCGCTTTGGGAACATCAAAATGGCATCGTTGATAGAAGAGATAGGAGGGTTGCTAACTTAGTATGGGAAACTTCGGGGTTGCTGATGCCTGAGAACCGCACAGGCAGAAGTTTCCTCAAAATGATGGGTCTGAAAAAGGACGCGGAATTGGTATGTCTGGAGGATTCGTACATTCCTTTTGACTACTTGTACGAACAATATGGCTACAACAAATCATATCGTACCTACCATGACGAGTTTGCTATCACCTCTCTAGGACACGTTCATCGTCGAGTGTTCGTGTTTATGGTCTACTTTTTGGGATTGATCGTGTTCCCGATGAAGAAAAAAGGATCCATACTAGGCTAGCTATGGTAACTAAGACCATAATGGAAGGGTTAAATGGGAAATATTTCAGCATTGTGCCCATGATCGTTGCAGATATGTACCGGGCCTTAGAAAAATGTCAACAAGGAGCAAAGCATTTCGAAGGTTGCAATCTATTACTCCAACTCTGGCTCATAGAACATCTCCAAAGGGGGGAATATCGACAGGACATCCACCGCCGAATGTGGGATGACCACATCGCTTTGCATCACCCAAAGCGAATGAACTATATCCCTGACATGTTCGCTCAACCTGAAGATGTTGAAGGATGGGTCGAGCTTTTTGATAACCTGACTGAAGAACTGGTTCAATGGATGTTCGAATGGTTTCCAACGGATGAGTTCATCATTAGATCCCGAGACGCATCATTTTTGGTACTAATTGGTCTAAGGGGGACATACCCTTACGTCCCTCTTCGAGTTATGAGGCAAGCAGGAAGGAAGCAAGTTATCCCTAGGGTCGAGAAGATGAGCCATCTCTGAGCCGACTTTCAAAATAATGACAGTCCTCACAAGTGCCAAGCTCAACACCTATGGCACTGCAAGGTTATACTTGAGAAAGACACCATCGAACCGGACATGTATCAGTCCGGTTATACCCCTTTCTATCTGGGATGGTTCGAAGAAGATCTGGGTGGTCAGATCAAGCCAGGGTACGTCCGAGGTCACAGGGTTATAGATTAAAGGGTTGAACCACAAGTCAAGTTCAACCAGTTGCGCAAAAGGATCCGGGAAAATGAAGATGATCACCACAAGATACATGAGTCCAACAAAAGACTGACCGGGGAATGGAAGGACATGGCTATTAGTGCCAACAAAAGGCTGGGATATTTGGAACGAGGTATAATCGATTTGGAAGAAAATTTCATCAAAAGGGTTGAAAATTGTCAAAGGGTCGAGGGAGCTGCAGGGGGATACCTAGCCAGAACTTATCTACTGCTGGGACTTCGCGAGCTGGGACAACTGTTAAAAGAAAGCAGGAATGCCAAATCTGGGGTGGGACCAAGTAGATAGGAATGTCTTTATTTTTCTAACAATGTAATAACTCCAATGGCCATTAGTGATTTTTATTTTTCGTATGTCACTTCGGGATTTGTCTAATTTATTATCAATAAAATGAGTCATTTAGCAGTTAAAGTTCTCCAAATCAATTTGTCGCTAGGTCTACCTCAGGCATAAAGAGGTCCCCAACTTAGGACACGTTTTCATTTCCGCATTATGTGTTTATATACTACAATACTCTTTTCATAATCCTCACTGACTTGGTTACCTTTTGTTTTTATTTTTTCTTACTCCCCTCCCCAAAGGTTAGATCGTGCATTCTGGCATCATCAACCTCTATCACACCAGATCCAAGGGCCCTCCACCTACTCCTCCCCCTAGTCCTCCTAAGGGCAAAGACAAAGGCAAAAGTAAGATGGAAGAGTCCAGCGACATCAGAAAGGAGAATGTGATTGAAAGGGTAGAGGCCACTGATGGCCGAGGTATTCAGGTCCTGCATGAGAACATGTCGCCACTTGAACAAAAAATGCTGAAGCTTCAAGAAGAACTCGATCAAGTCCGGAATCTGGCCAACTTGTCATTTTTCCTCAACGCCCCTGACGTCAACCTTCCAATTGCTCAAAACGCCGCACCTCCACAAATATCCCAAGACAGCAAAATCATCCCCCACCTCACCATCACACCACTCCCCCAAAGAACCAAACTCTCCCGACACAGTACAATACTTGCCACACCACAAATAACACCCCACTACTCATCCCAGAACCTCAAAACCCCACAAAAGACCATTTCCACACATATAACAATCCCATCTATGTGGAAACCATGACCCACTCCACTCCACCTATCCCACAGGCATCCGAGTCTGACGAAAAGGATTTACTTATCAGGAACCTGGCCGAGGAGCTTAGGAAACTAACCAGCCGAGTTTAGGGTGTTGAAGGGACCAAGGGGATTGAAGGGTTGAATTATGAAGACCTTTGTATCCAACCTGATGTTGAACTTCCCGAGGGATACAAACCTCGAAAGTTCAAAAAGTTCGATGGTACTGGTGATCCGAGAGTCCATCTAAGGACCTATTGCGACAAATTGGTTGGCGTGGGAAAGGATGAAAGAATCCGCATGAAGCTGTTCATGAGGAGTTTGAAGTGAACTGTCTTGGTATATCAGCCAAGACCCCAAGAAATGGTCAAACTGGGTAAGCATAGCGTCTGATTTCATGGACAAGTTTAGATTCAACACAGAGAACGCACCAGATGTGTTCTACATTCAAAATTTGAAGAAGAAGCCTACAGAAACCTTTCACAGTATGCTACTCGCTGGAGGTACGAAGCCGCTAAAGTCAGACCTGCTCTAGAGGAAGAACAGACGAACAAGTTCTTTGTCCGGGCTCAGGACCCGCAGTATTATGAACGGTTAATGATGATTAAGGGCCACAAGTTCTCTGACATCATCAAATTGGGTGAGCGGATTGAAGAAGGTATTAAAAGCGGTATGGTTACAAATTCTGAAGCCTTGCAAGCCACTAACAAGGCTCTACAGTCTGGTGGTGTGTCTAAGAAGAGAGATGTGGGAGCCGTAATGGTTGCACAAAGAACCAAGTCCCCACTCAAGTACCAAACCTATATGACACCTCCACTCACATATCATCCCTCACCAAATTACCAAGATCCACCACCAAATTACCAAGCTCCACCACCAAATTACCAAACTCCACCACCTTCCTACCAAGCTCCACCACCCACATATCAACCTGCTTCACCCAAATATCCACAACCCACTCCTATCTACCACACTTATAATTCCCATCCATCCCATTACCAATCACCCCCTGCACGCCAAAACTTCCCTAGACCTCATCCCAATTTTTATCGCCGCCCTCCAATGCAATACACCGCCATAGCCGAGCCCATTGACCAACTATATGAAAAACTCAAAGTTGTTGGTTTTGTTACACCTATCCCTGCTGCCACCCCTGAAAATCCTTCTCAGTGGGTTAACCCAAACAAATCCTGTGCATACCATTCCGACATGAAGGGACACACCATCGAAGAATGTCGTTCTCCGAAGGACAAAATACATGCTCTCATTGACAACAAGATTATTGTGGCAAAAGACCCCGCTCCAAACGTCCACGACAATCCTCTGCCAGACCATAAAGGTATAGGTATCCATATGATTAAAATAGAAGATGATTGGGATCCCGAGGAGTCAATGGGGTTGATCGCAGAAGGCGATGGCCCAAAGAAATCCGCAGTCACTCTCAAACCGATCATAGTCCAGATTCAGACATCTGAGGCCGCCGAGGTGAATATGTCTATACCATTTGAGTTTGAAGCAGTTCCACTGGCAAAGTCACCAATGCCAATTGAAGTTGAGTTTGTATCTCCAGCAAATACACCAGCTTCTTTCAAGGTCGCAGTCCTGCCACCCGAAACACACATTTCGTTTGAAATAAAGTTGGCTGCACCAATTCCGGTGGCAATGTCAACCACGCAACCCTTCTATTCAAACACTATTCCTTGGGACTACACAACTGAGGCAAGAAGGAAAATCAAGGTCAGGTTTGAGGAAGCTGTCGCAACACAGGGTATGACGAGAACTGGTAGGGTCTACACCCCTGAGCATCTGGCCGAGTCAAGCAGACAGGTCGCCAACATGCCTCCCCTTATCAAAACAGGTCCTGATGACCTTTGGAGAAAGGTACATGCTAATGAGTATTCAGCCATCGACCAGCTGAACAAGACACTGGAACAAATATCCGTCCTCTCTCTGCTGCAGAATTCCGAAATATACATAAATGCTTTGTTGAAAGTGTTGAGCGAAGCATACGTGCCAAACAACATCACTAGTGGGGAAATAGCCAATATGGTAGGCCAGGTACTGGAGAGTCATAAAATCACTTTTCATGAGGATGAGCTACCACCTAAAGGCTTGGGGCACAACAAAGCACTACACATCACTGTGCAGTGCGAGGATCATTTCATCACAAGAATCTTGATCGATGGAGGTTCCAGTCTTAACATCTGTCCGTTGATAACACTCAAGAAATTGCGTAAAGGGATACATGATATAAAGGATAGGGCGATCAATGTGAAAGCCTTCGACGGTTCTTAGAGGTCCACCATGGGGGAGATCAGTCTATGTCTACAGATGGGACCGACTTGGTTCGAAGTGGATTTCCAGGTGATAGATGTTTCGGCATCCTACAACCTGTTGTTGGGACAACTCTGGATTCATGCTGTTGGGGCCGTAGCATTAACACTACATCAGGTGGTAAAATTCGAGTGGAACCACCAAGAGGTGATTATTCATGGTGACGGTAGCAACCCCATTTATAGCTGTCAAACTATTCCGGTGATTGACGGGAAAAGGAAGATAGGCGAAGAAACTTACCACCATATTGAACGGGTCAATGCAATCAACAAGGAAAAATAGTGGGATAACAAAATCGAGAGCATCCTGAACTGGAGAGGATATGAGCCAGGCAAAGGGCTCGGTAAAAACCTCCAAGGGATCACGAAGCCCATAAAGCTCGAAGAACATGGCACCACTTTCGGTCTGGGGTATGAGTACACTTGGCAGGAATTCAACGACCGGTCGCCACCTTGACGCAGTCCTATTACCCTTTGGAGAAGCCAATACCTCATCTTGAGCAGACTTTCAAGCAGGCCGACACTATCTACGGTTCAGATGAAGAAGAAGCACTTGCAGTAATGAGAAGTTTGTTCCTAGAGAATGATGATATGGATTGCTGTGTTGTCCTCGAGGGAGAGGGGGGAGGAAGGCCCTTCCATACAGACTGTGATCAAAGGGGCATATCTTAAGAACTGGTCTATCCAAACAACCAAAGCCCGACGAGCCTCAGGGTAGCAAGGCTAAAACAAGCATTATTTACTATTTTATTTACTAAATGATTTTCCTTTTCCTGCATTTTTCAATTTCTGCAATAAAGATCTTCAGTGTTCAAAACAGTTATTCAATCTATCAAAGCATCTTCTAAATTCCTCTTACGAATCTGATATTTATTGTTATTGTTTTCTCCCATTGCTTTATTTATACATCATTACTCTTACTTGTCTTGATGAACCGATGACTGTGACATGCAATGAGACAACACGGCAAACGGACATTGATTCAGAAGATGACGACATACCCGACGAGATTGTTAAAGAAGTTGAGAACTTTGAGAACAGACATAAGTCCAACCTGGATGAGACTGAAATTATCAACCTGGGAGATTCAGAAAACGTCAACGAGACTCGTATCAACATTCATTTGTCACCATCAAAAAAGAAAGAATACACAGAGTTTCTAAGAGAGTATGAGGACGTATTTGCATGGTCGTATGATGACATGACTGGTCTAAGTACTTTTATTGTGGCTCATAAACTTCCAACCAATCCAATGTGTCCACCAGTGAAACAAAAGCTCAGAAAGTTCAAACCCGACATGAGTTTGAAAATCAAAGAAGAAGTTACCAAGCAGATCAAAGCCAAATTTCTCCGGGTAGTGGAGAACCCGAAATGGTTAGCTAACATTGTACCTGTGCCAAAGAAGGACAGGAAGGTCAGAGTCTGCGTCGACTACCGGGATCTAAACCGGGCCAGCCTGAAAGATGACTTCCCCTTGCCAAATATACACATTCTGATCGATAACTGCGCCAAGCATGAACTGCAATCCTTTGTGGATTGCTTCGCTGGTTATCACCAGATTTGGATGGATGAGGAATATGCTGAGAAAATGGTGTTCATTACGCCATGAGGAGTGTATTGTTACAAAATGATGACATTCGGTCTAAAGAATGCAGGGGCCACCTTCATAAGGGCCATGACTACCATATTCCATGACATGATTCATAAAGATATCGAGGTGTACGTAGACGATGTCATTATCAAATCAAAGAAAGTTGCTGATCACATGGAGAATTTGGGGAAGTTCTTTAATAGATTGCGAAAATACAATCTGAAACTAAACCCCGCGAAGTGTGCATTCGGGGTTCCTGCTGGGAAGTTGCTGGGATTTATTGTAAGCCGCCGGGGAATAGAATTGGATCCATCCAAGGTCAAAGCCATTCAAGATTTACCACCACCAAGGAACAAGAAAGATGTGATGAGTTTCTTCGGGACTCTTAATTACATCAGCCGGTTTATAGCACAGTCTACAGTCATTTGTGATCCAATCTTTAAGATGTTGAAGAAGGACGCTACGACCAAGTGGACTGATGATTGTCAAAAGGCTTTCGACATAATCAAGGAATATTTTTCAACACCACCAGTCCTAGTACCAGCACGATGAAACAAGAAGGAAGGAACAAGCTATTTATTACCTCAGCAAGAAGTTCACTCCATATGAGGCCCGATATTATTTATTAGAGCGTACCTGTTGTGCTCTAACTTGGGTCGCCCAAAATATGAGACACTACTTCTGTGCCTACACAACATCTCATATCAAGGCTGGATCCATTAAAGTAATCTTTCAGAATCCCATGCCCACTGGCAAGCTAGCCAAGTGGCAGATCCTGCTGAGCGAATTCGACATTGTTTACATGACTCAGAAGGCAGTTAAAGGACAAGCTCTAGCAGACCATCTTGCTGAGAATCCCGTAGACGGAGGATACGAACCCCTGAAAACATATTTCCCTGATGAAGAGGTATCGTTCATAGGAGAAGATATTGCAGAATCCTATGATGGTTGGAGGATGTTCTTTGATGGAGCAGCAAACTTCAAGGGAGTCGGTATTGGAGCAGTACTAGTATCAGAGACCTGTCAACATTATCCAATATCCGCCGAACTCAGGTTCCCTTGCACCAACAATATGGTCGAATATGAAGCCTGCATCTTGGGGCTCAATATGGCCATTGACATGAACGTCCAGGAGCTGTTAGTAATCGGTGATTCAGACTTATTGGTACATCAGGTACACAGAGAATGGGCAACAAATAATTCCAAGATATTGCTGTATATGCACCACGTAGAGGAATTAAGAAAGAGGTTCACAAAGATAGAGTTCCGGCACATCCCCAGAATCCAGAATGAGTTCGCCGACACATTAGCTACTTTGTCCTCAATGATCCAGCATCCGGACAAGAATTTCATTGACCCTATTCCCGTAAAGATCCAGAATCAGCTAGCTTACTGTGCCCATATCGAATAAGAAGCAGACGGAAATCCTTGGTTTCATGACATCGATAGGTACTTGGCAAAAGGAGAATACCCCGAGCTTGCAAATTCCACTCAGAAACGCACACTTCGGAGATTGTCCAACAATTTTTTCCACGGCGGAAGAATCCTGTATAGGAGGACTCCTGATTTGGGGTTATTAAGGTGTGTTGACGCAAAGGAAGCATCAAAGTTGCTGGAAGAAATTCATGCAGGGACCTGTGGCCCACATATGAACGGTTTTGTTTTAGCTAAGAAAATACTCCGAGCTGGTTACTTTTGGATGACTATGGAAACGGATTGCATCCACTATGTTCGCAAGTGACACCGCTGCCAGATACATGGGGATATGATAAAAGTGCCTCCAAGTGAGCTCAATGCAACAAGCTCACCATGGTCGTTCGCTGCTTGGGGTATGGACGTTATTGGACCAATTGAGCCTGCCGCTTCCAATGGCCACAGGTTCATTTTGGTCGTCATTGACTACTTCACTAAATGGGTCAAAGCAGCGTCCCACAAAGCAGTTACTAAGAAAGTTGTGGCCGACTTTGTCCGCGACCGCATTGTTTGTCAGTTCGGAGTTCCAGAGTCAATCATCACCGATAATGGTTCTAATCTCAACAGTGACTTGATGAAAGCTATGTGTGAAACCTTCAAGATCAAACACAAGAATTCCAACGCATACAAACCTCAGATGAATGGAGAGTAGAGGCCACTAACAAAAACATTAAGAAGATACTAAGAAAGATGATAGAAAGGCACAAGAAATGGCATGAAAAGTTATCATTCGCCTTACTGGAATACCACACCACTACCCGCACATCAACAAGGGCAATTCCATCTCTAAGAATTATACAGGAAGCTGAGCTCAGCGATGCAGAGTGGGTAAGAAGCCGTTAGGAGAAACTAGACCTCATAGACGGGAAGAGAGTGAATGCAGTATGTCATGGTCAACTATATCAGAACATAATGGCCAGGGCCTTCAACAAGTAAGTCAAGCCGAGACGATTCACACCAGGGCAACTGTTGTTAAAGAAAATCTTTCTGCATAAAGATGAAGCCGAGGGGAAGTTCTCTCCTAACTGGCAAGGTCCGTACATGGTTCGTAGAGTGCTGACAGGAGGAGCACTTATACTCGCAGATATGGACGGAGAAGTCTGGCCCAAGACAATCAATTCAGATGCAGTCAAGCACTACTATGTGTAATCTTTATGCTTTCTCATCGATGTAATTTGAACTACGCCTGACCTGATTCCCGTGTATGAGGGGATACGTAGGCAGCCCTATGGGTTCGATAAAAAATCAATAAAATCTATTTTTTCCAGCAATTGGAAACTGGGGCAGAATTTTGAGGAGGACCCGCAAAATTCCGAGGCAAGTTCAGCCAGCCACGGCGCGAGCAGCAGTCAGAGGAACCCACCCAGCAAACTGGGGCAGAATTTTGAGGAGGACCCTCAAAATTCCGCAGCAGAAGAAGGCGCAATGTCTCAAGCCGTGCCACATCGTCGCTTCATCTAAAAACTATTTTAGATTACATATTACACTCTTACAAAATCATGCATATTTATTTTTCTGAAACAGCTTGTTTAGCAAACGCTACCCCAATGATACAAACAGTATCATCATAATCAAGCAAACGAGTCAAGCGGAGCCAATGGGAATGCGAACTAACCTTCCCCCCTTTACAAAACTTACGATTTTCTTTGGATGCAGGCACAAATTGCAAAATCCCCAAAATATATTATCCGCTCAAAGGACAAACATTGTCCCTCAAACTCATCGCACACGCCAACATTTGTTATCAACACAAACAATGCTTCTCATCATAATGCTCTACCGCAATTTAGCACCAACTAAGAATTTCTGTTGTCCTTCCTTAAATATTTCATAAGGCTACCTTTCTGCCTTCCGAGACTAAATGATGTCTCCATCTGCATCCGCATATTGCATAAGGATACCTTTCTGCCTTCCGAGACTAAATGTTGTCTCTATCTGCATCCACATATTGCATAAGGTTACCTTTCTGCCTTCCGAGACTAAACGTTGTCTCCATCTGCATTCGCATACTGCATAAGGCTACCTTTCTGCCTTCCGAGACTAAACGTTGTCTCCATCTGCATCCGCATATTGCATAAGGCTACCTTTCTGTCTTTCTAGACTAAATGCTGTCTCCCATTCACTTTTCAAAAGCAACTCATGTCTTGTCAACATCATGCTATTGCATTTTCATGGGCTGAAATGTCGCCAACCTATCCAAAGGCGTCATTGTTCGGAGGCACCATCTTCATAGCCCGAGAACACCATGTCATGGCCCGAGGATCTCTTTTATCATTTTGCATATCATTATTCAAAGTTGTCATGTTTCAGAGGCACCATCCCCATGGCCCGAGTACCATTTCATAGCCTGTGAATTCCTCATCAAAGAAATTCATGGCCCAGGACATCATGGTCTAAAGACGTCATCCTTAACCGTCCAAAGACAGCATTCATCGTCCAACAGGAATTTGTATCATGTTTAAGTTACGCACAATATACGCTTGTATTGTTTATTTGCAGGTAATCCGGCAAGCAAAAACCATCCAGGCGGAAGCGGTTCCACTCCAAGTCTCCTAACTATCCCGTAAGTCGTTTGCTCATCTAACCCTGTACTTGGCATCCGTTCTTGTAAAACTTCATCAGTGTACTTTACCGATGACCCCAGAACTACATACGACCTGATTCCTGTAAGACCAGGGATATGTAGGCAGCTCAGGAACCAGGGTGCGGCCTGAACCTTTCAAGTTATTTCCACTCGGTCAAAATTGGCCAACATATCTTTACCCGACAACTCTTTCATCCTTCCCAGGGTAAAGAGGGGCAGCTGTTGATACCCAATTTTTTCTCAAATTTTTTTTAAATTTGTATATACACCTCCAAAATCGCTCTTTATAATAACTGGTATTTTTCTGAAATTTTTCATATTTTTATTAAATCCTTTTCCAATTTATTCAGTATTTTTTATATTCAATAATTATTCATAAATTGTATTATAAAGAATTTCAAAATATTTCCCCTTCACTATATCATTTTTTAATCCTATTAGAATTTAATTATTTCACAAATTAACCAATTTGGCATTATTTGACCATAATTACAATAACTTTGCAACTATGGCCTAATTGTACATTTTATACCATTTAAATCAATAATTATTTCATTTTATATTTTTTTATATACTCATTAATTACCTTAATTTCATTTATCTAGCATCAATTTCATTTTATATGATTACTAGCTAATTTTATTTAATTATTTATCTATTTTTTATGGGTGTTTAACAATTAGTCACATATATTTAAATTCTAGAATAATGCTAACCCAACTCATCAGATTCAACCCAATTCCATACCCATCCCAAATCAATTCCATACCCGGCCCAACCCCGGATCTATCTGAGCCGTTGATCAAATTAGATCAACGGCCCATATCCCACCTACCATAATTAAACCTAGACCTACCCTCCTCCGACCCCTCATTTCCCAATCTCTCATTCTCTCTATATCTCTCTATGGTTATCTCTGGTTATCTCTAGAACCTTCACTTGTCTCTCCACCTCCAATGGAGTTTGTTCGTCTTCTCTGGCTAGTTCCCTTGCCGGAAACTGTGGTCTTTCACTATCTCCTAGTTATTGCTTCACTCTACACCGGTCTAATGGCACCCTAAGGCCCTCAGGCGATCCTGGAGCGGTTCATCTCCTACCTATGGTCCCTCATTCCATCTTTCGACCTCCTCCGGCCGTCTGAGTAAGAGCCATGACTTTTTCGGCTAACGCTGGCGATATCTTTAAGGTCTTTTCTCATTTTTTAACTCTCTGAATCCCTAACCCCTGGTATTTTCATGATTCCTTTAGATTTGTCTTAGATCTGTGTATATCATGAAGCTTTTCACATGTTTTCTTCAAAAACCTTCCTATTCTATTAGATCTACACTAGATCCGAGTTGATTACGAGTATTATTACATTTTTCTTAAAGGTTTTCCATTTTTAAACAAGTTTTTCACTTAGGGTTTCTGAGACCTTTTCTTCAAATGATTTCTTGAAGTTTAAGTGATTTTTATCATATGCTTAAACGTTTTATCACTTTTAATCATGATTTATTTAGTTTTAACACTGTGTTCTAAATGTTGAGCATGTCTTTTCTTTCGATTTGTATGTGTGTCTATGAGTAATCCCTGTTTCTTTGTGATTGTTGCTTCACTATGCTACTAGGTCTTTGATTCTGCTGCTTTACCCTGCTTGAATCACTACTGTTTTGAATCCCTGAATGATTATGAGAAGTACTGTACTGATTTTTCATCCATATCCCCTGCTGATTCTGCATGTTTCCGTAGATACATGAGGCCATCCCCTAATTAGAACCAATTTCGAATCCCTGATTTCTTATGAGATGTTCTTATTTCCAACTTTGTTTTCTTACCTTGTTACATAATTGATTAACTGTTAATTGATTGTTATTTCCTAAAGTAATATTTTCTGAACCTAGCCTCAATTGTATGATTGAATTAGGGGTGAAACTGTTTCCTTACATGTTACAAGCATGAGAACTTTCCTTAATTATTATTTTTACCTACTAGTCGTTTGAGTTTAACCCCTACAATTAAGGGATACCTAATTGCCTATTATACTTACACTGTTCTTATATTCCTCTAAGCTATATATGGTTCTTTCCTTATTAAAAACTCACTGTATGAATTACTCCCTTGATTGTAGGGATACTTGTACTAATTGGGTACTGATTGATATTCAATCCCATAATCATTGGTTAATTCTGGTTCTTTCCTTGTTTTTTCATCAAGTTTTCACAATTATATATACTCTATTCATACACAAACACACGGACACGAACTAATCTGTTCAAAAAATCTCTCTCATAATTTAAAGACTTCCTGCTCTCTCTTCTGTGCTAATTACTACTACTCTGGGTTAGTCGACTGCAAGCCAAGACTAACTATTGTGCATTCTCCTACTTTCCTGTTTGTGTTATTGCTTTCTCCACTTCACTGTTATGTTCAAATTTATATTTCAATCCTCAAACCAACATATTTCATTACTGTTGTGATTCGACATGCTTCCAACTTGCTTACTTATTCTTCATCATGTATCTAGGATCCTGAACTCCCCTCTGCATGTTTAAATTAGGCTTTATATGTTTATGAACAGCATGTGTCTGTACACTTAGCACCTACTTCTTACATGCCTATGACTGGTACATCAGTTTAACCATGGCCTTAGGTGTTAATCTGACCTAGCACCATACCCCTGATCCTCTAGACCCTTTGGAGTTCCTGATTGTATGTCTGTGTGCGTGTTTGCCTGCTGTATGTATGCCCTACATGCTCTATATTTGTCCCTAATCTCATTACCCTTGTTTGTGATTGTTGGTCTATCCTTGGTCCTTGTGGGATGTTAAGCTCCCATTTCCTTCTTCAAAATTGTTTTCTTACTTTCCCTTTCTCAAAACTGTCCCTTACTTAAATCCTTTTAAATAAAAAACACTCTCACATACACTCTTAGAAGTCTAAGTTCAGCCCCCTTCGTGTGAGCACTGCTTTGGGAACTCTTTGAATGCCCTTTGAACTCTAACACACAAGGCTGGCACTTCCACACTGAACATGTTTAATTCTTTGGCTATGTCTGGGTGTGAGCACTGCTCGGGAGCCCTTGAGGTCCTTAGGGAACTCTGACACATCCGGATTATGAAAATGCTATGCAATACCATAAGGCAGTGGGGTTTGGAAGATCTGGGCCTAATTGAAGGCTCCCTATAGAAGTAACTTCTTATTTTCCTTTGGTCGTGTAATTTATAATTCCCTGCCCTGTAATAATCTGTAAACAACTCAGGGGATGGATAGTGAAAAGGGAGGGGTAGCTACGGATGCATTAGCTATTAAAGGGATAGAAATCATGTTGTTAGACTTTATTTCCTATCTGTGCAATAGAGATCATGTTTAGGCCCATATGTTCAAATTCATGCATTAGAAATCTTGTTTATTAGGTCTCATGCCCATTGTTCCAGCATGTTCATTTTACTTAGAAAAATCCTGCTAATAAATGGTATTTTCTACTGTCATGTTCCACACTGCCATGTACGCTTAGAAATCTTGTCCTAGGCTAAACAACATTAAATAAATTATCATTCTAGAATCTTCTGAAACCATGATTAATACTGAGCATTTAAGAAAGCATGTTGCATACGCATCATTCTGCATCTCTATCCGTGCATTAGATATCATGTCATAGGGCCCTAATCGCTTAACTATATTTAATCTAATTACTAATGTATAAAAAGTATAACTCCCCACTCAGTTTTCTCTAAAAAAAATAACTGGTAATGTTTTTGTGTTCTGAACAACCTAGAAAAACATGTTTAGGTAACAATTTGCAAAAGTTCCTTTAATCATTCTGTTAATATACATTGTCCCCGCCTAGGCAAGCCTTAGGTGACTAATTTTTTCAAAATTAGAAATCTGTCTCTCTTGTGTGCTGCTTAACTCTAATAGGTATTTCTTTTAAATCAGTAGGCATACTGATTAAGAGCATGTTTTCCTTGAGTTATAAAATAAGTCTGACTATCTGTTTATCTTCTGAATTCACCTAGATGCCATGTCTTAGGATCTTAATTAATAACACTGCCCTTATATGTGTTTGAGTCGTGCTAATTATATGCATTATCTGCGGAGGAAAAATCGGAGCCTCCTATATGCTATTATGTGTTTCCCACTGTCTGCAGTCCTATATGTTCCTTGCTTGTCGCCTTAGAATCTTACCCCTTTAAACCTGAGGGTCTGCCTAGTACCTACCTTTTAGGATAGTAGTCCTAACCTCCTCCAGATTGATAGGATGGGACGAGTAATAGTACGCAATAGAATCCGTGACCAACACACGCTTTAATCACTTTTACGAGGTGGGTAGGGTAGAATATGGATATGATGAGCGGTGCACTAATACCACGTGTAGCCCCTCTTCGAGGAGTGATTACCGGGTATTGCATTAATGTGATCCATATTATTATAAACATAGGACACTTGTATACGATAGTTCGTAATTACCCCTACTGTTTTTCTAAACACCTGTATGCTTAAGAATTAAATCCCCTTTTATTTGAGCCTTCACTTTTCAGTTGATATTTTTACTAATTCACGAAACCATTTGGCCGGGAACCACACTTGTGGATCCTAAGGGGTGCCTAACACCTTCCCCTTAGGATAATTTCAAGTCCTTACCCAAATCTCTGGTTAGCAACGTAGTTGTAATTGAACCCTTTAGGTGCCCTAACGCACCGTTAAAATCGTTAGGTGGCGACTCTTCAAAATATGCAAATCCCTTTCCCAAAAGGAATGAGCTGTCCCAACCAATGTCATAAACCCGATCTCCACAAGGAAAAAGGGGGCGCGATAGTCACTGGTCCATTTTCGTTCGACCTTTCTGGCACCGGTTCAGTATGACGAGTGGTTTCTAGCTCAACCATACTCGAAGTTTTTTGTTGACTTTGAAGTTGAGTGATAGCAATCTACTGAGCTTGCAACATTTCGAAGATCACTTGGAGGCTAAATCCCCTATCTCCTGGACCTTGTGTTCCTTGACCACTAGGTTGGACCTCCCTGCGTACACTTCCTCCAATGTCTGCACCCAAGTTCGCATTCAGAGCAACGCGTGAACCAACATCGACTGGCTCTCGAACTGGAACTACCCCGGGGTTAAGCGGTGGTACACCGGCCCCTGAAGAAACTGCATTATCATTTTCCCCATGAAATCTGAGACCATCATTGCCATGTACGGGTAAGGCTGTAATCTGGGCCGGGCCCGGGCTAAACGGGTCGGGGTTCTGGCGGGCTTGGGTCAGGCGGGCCCGGGCCAAACGGTCCTAATGGGTGGAATCGGCCCACATGGGGCCCGGGCCCACAGGCCCAAACGAGCCTAAACGGGCCTAAACGATTCGGGCTATTTTTAAAAAAAAATTTTATCTAAGGCAATTTCTTGTAAATCTTGTAATTCAAATTTAAACACAAAAATAGTAAAGAGATATTCAAACTTGCACTAACATTGCATAATAAATTATTAATACTTCAAATTAATTTAACAAACTACAACATTAAGCATAATACGTCTAATAATTTTAAAATAACACAAGTTTTAAATAAACATAAAATCTTAAAGTGTAATTATAAAAAGTTTGGGGTTAAAAAAAAGTTTGCGGACCAAATGGCTATTTTTTTAAAAATCCAAACGGCTAGTTTTTGAAATTATAGTCGTTGGTTGTTTTTAAAAAATAATTTTTTTAATGTAATTATATTATATTATCTAAGGCAATTTATTGTAAATTATATTATATAATTATGGCTTATGTCTTGTAATTCAAGTTTAAACAAAAAAAAAATGTAAACAAATATTCAAGGAAATGCGTTATAATTTTTATTAATACCACATTTAAAAAAATGACAATATCTTTCTTAGTCTTCCTCCCCCGAATGGAATGAGCACAACAAGATACTAATACCACTATTAAAAGGAAAAAACTAATCAAGATGTGCCAAAATACAAGTTACATATTAATCTACATATTATCTGTAACAAAATTTCATAAATACCGTTGGTGGTGACGGAAAAGAAGCTTGTTCGTCACCACTTCCAGGCGAAGCAGCATCCTCCGCAAGTTCCGCTAGCATTTCTTCATAAGCTTCGTTTATCTCCGGTTGTGATTCAAGTAGTCCAAAATTTCTTCTTTCCAAACGGATCCAATCCTTGAAGAGTACTGATTTTTCCAAGCTCTCCCTCATAGACGCTCTATTATCATCGATTTGAAGTCTCGCTTGACTGAAAGCGCTCTCTGATTCCACTGTTGAAGCAATACTTAAAATATCTCGAGCCATCCTTGAAAGAACCAGATAGTGTTTTTCTTGGTCCTTCCACCATTCCAAAACATTGAAGGTGCCGTCGGGATTCTCTGTTTCAAGTCCCTGCGACAAATAAACTTGAAGCTCATTTAGTTGTGAACTATCACCAATATTATCACCTTGAGAACCCCTGAACCCCGTCCAAGAACTAAGTGATTTTAGCTGTCGCGCACCCTTTTCTTCCTCCTCCTCACCGGAGGACCGGGTTCATGACATTGGTTGGGACAACCCTTTCCTTCCGGGAAAAGGGTTCGCATATTTTGGAGAATCGCCACCTAATGATTTTAACGGTGCATTAGGGCACCTTAGGGGTAAAACTACAACTACGTTGCTAACCAGATATTTGGGTAAGGGCTTGAAATTATCCTAAGGGGAAGGTGTTAGACACCCCTCAGGATCCACAAGTGTGGTTCCCGGCCAAATGGTTTCGTGAATTTGTACAAATAGCAAATAACAAGTAAAGGCTCAAATAATAGGGGATTTAAGTCTTAAGCATACATGTGTTTAGAAAAAAAGTAGGGGTAATTACGAACTATCGTATACAAGTGTCCTAGGTTTATAATAATATGGATCACATTAATACAATACCCGGTAATCACTCCTCGAAAAGGGGCTACACATGGTATTAGCGCACCGGTCATCATATCCATATTCTACCCTTCCCACCCCGTAAAGGTGATTAAAGTGCGTGTTGGTCACGGATTCTATTGCGTGCTATTACCCGTCCTATCCTATCAGTCCTGGAGGAGGTTAGGACTACTATCCTAAAAGGTAGGTACTAGGCAGACCCTCAGGTTTAAAGGGGTAAGATTCTAAGGCGACAAGCAAGGAACATATAGGACTGCAGTCAGTGGGAAACACATAGGAGCATATAGGAGGCTCAGATTTTTCCTCCTAAGATAATGCATATAATTAGCACGACTCAAACACATATAAAGGCAGTATTGTTAATTAAGATCCTAAGATATTGTATCTAGGTGAATTCAGAGGATAAACAGATAGGCAGAATTGTTTTATAACTCAAGGAAAACATGCTCTTAATCAATTTGCCTACTGATTTAAAAGAAATACCTATTAGTGTTAAGAAGCACACACAAGAGAGACAAATTTCTAATTTTTGAAAAAATTAGTCACCTAAGGCTTGCCTAGGCGGGGACAATGTATATTAACAGAAAAATTTAAAGGAATTGTTGCAAGTTATTACCTAAACATGTTGTTCTAGGTTGTTCAGAACACATAAGCATTGCTAGTTATTCTTTAGAGAAAAAAACCTGAGTGGGTGGTTATACTTTTTATACCTTAGTAATTAGACTAAATGTAGTTGAGCGATTAGGGCCCTAAAACATGATATCTAATGCACAGATAGAGATGCAGAATGATGCGTATGCAGAATTCCTAAGCATGATTTCTAAATGCTCACTAATTACAGTATTAATCATGGTTTCAGAAGATGCTAGAGTGATAATTTATTTTAATGTTGTTTAGCCTAGGACAAGATTTCTAAGCGTACATGGCAGTGTGGAACATGACAGTAGAAAATACCATTTATTAGCAGGATTTTTCTAAGCAAAAGTGAACATGCTGAAACAGTGGGCATGAGACCTAATAAACATGATTTCTAATGCGTCAATATGAACATATGGGCATAAACATGATCTCTATTGCACATATAGGAAATAAAGTCTAATAGCATGATTTATATCCCTTTAATAGCTAATGCATGCGTAGCTACCCCTCCCTTTTCACTATCCATCCCCTGAGTTGTTCACAAATTATTACAGGCCAGGATTTATGAATTACACAACCAAAGGGAATAGGAAGTTACTTCTATAGGGAGCCTTCAATTAGGCCCAGATCTTCCAAACCTCACTACCTTATGGTATTGCATAGCCTTTTCATAATCCGGATGTGTCAGAGTTCCCTAAGGACCTCAAGGGCTCTCGAGCAGTGCTCACACGAAGGCATAGCCAAAAGAATTAAACATGTGCAGTGTGGAAGTGCCAGCCTTGTGTGTCAGAATCCAGAGGGTACTCAAAGGGTTCCCAAAGCAGTGCTCACACGAAGGGGGCTGAACTTAAACTTCAAAGAGTGTGTGTGAGAGTGCTTTTATTTAAAAGGATTTAAGTAAGGATTACTTTTTGAGAAAGAGTGAGTAAGAAAACAGTTTTGAAGAAGGAAATGGGAGCTTAACATCACACAAGGACCAAGGATAGTCCGACAATCACAAACAGGGGTAATGGGATTAGGGACAAATACAGAGCATGTAATGGGCATAAATACAGCAGGCAGATAAGTACACAGACATGCAATCAGGAAACTTCTAAGGGTCTAGAGGATCATGGGGGTACAGTGCTAGGTCAGATTAACACCTAAGGCCATAGTGAAACAAATGTGCTAGTCATAGGCATGTAAGAAGTAGGTGATAAGTGTACAGAAACATGCTGGTCATAAACAAATAAAGTCTAATTTAAACATGCAGAGGGGAGTTCAGGATCCTAGATATATGATGAAGAATAAGTAAGCATGTTAGAAGCATGCTGAATCATAACAGTAAAGGAAACATGTTGGTTTGAAGACTGAAATATAAATTAGAACATACTAGTGAAGTGAAGAAAGCAGTAACACAAACAGGAAAGTAGGAGAATGCACAATAGCTAGCCTTGGCTTGCTGTCGGCTAACCTAGAGTAGTAGTAATTAGCACAGAAGAGAGAGTAGAAAGTCTTTTAAATTGTGTGAGAGAGATTTTTTGAACAGATTTGTTCGTATGTCTGTGTGTGTGTATGAATAGAGTATATATAGTTTTGAAAATTTGATGAAAAATAAGGAAAGAACCAGAATTAACCAGTGATTGTGGGACTGAATATCAATTAGTACCCAATCAACACAAGTATCCCTATAATCAAGGGAGTAATTCACACGGTCAGTATTAAATATGGAAATAACCATATATAGCTTAGAGGAATATACGAACAGTGTAAGTATAATAGGCAATTAGGAATCCCTTAATTGAAGGGGTTAAAATCAAACGGCTAGTAGGTAAAAATAATAATTAAGGAAAGTTCTAATGCTTGTAACATGTAATGAGACAGTTTCACCCTTAATTCAAACATAAATTGAGGCTAGGTTCAAAAAATATCACTTAAGGAAATAGCAATCAATTAATAGTTAATCAATTATGTAACAAGGTAAGAAAATAAAGTTGGAAATAAGAACATCTCATAAGAAATCAGGGATTCGAAATTGGTGCTAATGAAGGGATGACCTCATGTATCTAAGGAAACATGCAGAATCAGCAGAGGATATCGTATGAAAAATCAGTACAGTACTACTCATAATCATTCAGGGATTCAAGACAGTAGTGATTCAAGCAGGGTGAACACGCAAGAAGCAGCATAATCAAAGACCCAATAGCATAGTGAAGCAACAATCACAAAGAAACATGGGTTGCTCATGGGAAACAGACACACATACAAATCGAAAGAAAAGACATGCTCAGCACAGTGTTAAAACTAAATAAGTCATGATTAAAAGTGATAAATGTTTAAGAATATGAGAAAAATCACTTAAACCTTAAGAAATTGTTTGAAGAAAAGGTCTCAGAAACCCTAAGTTAAAAACTTGTTCAAAAAAGGAAAACCTTTAAGAAAAAATGTAATAATACTCGTAATAAACCCAGATCTAGTGTAGATATAAGAGAATAGGAAGATTTTTGAAGAAAACATGTAAAAAGTTTCATGATATAAACAGATCTAAGACAGATCTAAAGGAATCGTGAAAATACCAGGGGTTAGGATTTCAGAGAGTTTAAAAAACAAGAAAACCTTAAAGATGTCGCCAGCGTTAGCAGGAAAAGTCATGGCTCTTACTCAGATGGTCGGAGGTCGGAAGATGGCATGAGGGACCATAGGTAGGAGCTGAACCACTCCAGGCTCACCTGAGGGCCTTAGGGTGCCATTAGACCGGTGTAGGGTTAAGCAATAACCAGGAGACATTGAAAGATCACAGTTTTCGGCGAGGGAACTAGCCGGAGAAGACAAACAAACTCCATCGAAGGTGGAGAGATAATGGAAGGTTCTAGAGAGAACCAGAGAAAACCAGAGAGAGATAGAGAGAGAATGAGAGATTGGGAAATGAGGGGTCGGAGAGGAGGTCGGTCTAGGTTTAATTATGGTAGGTGGTATCTGGGCCGTTGATCTAATTCGATCAACTGCTCAGATAGATCCGGGGTTGGGCCGGGTATGGAATTGATTTGGGTTGGATATGGAATTGGATTGTTAAAATGTGATGGGTTGGGTTAGGATTAGGCTAGAATTTAAATATATGTGGCTAATTATTAAACACCCATTAAAAATAGATAAATAATTAAATAAAAATAGCTAGTGATCATATAAAATGAAATTGATTCTAGATAAATGAAATTAAGGTAATTAATGAGTATAAAAAATATAAATGAAATAATTATTGAGTTAAATGGTATAAAATGTACAATTAGGCCATAGTTGCAAAGTTATTGTAAGTATGGTCAAATAATGCCAAATTGGATAATTTGTGAAATAATTAAATTCTAATAGGATTAAAAATGATATCTTGACTGGAAAATATTTTTAAAATCTTTATAATACAATTTATGAATAATTATTGAATATAAAAAATATTGAATAAATTGGAAAAAGATTTAATAAAAATATGAAAAATCTCGGAAAAATACCAATTATTATAAAGAGTGGTTTTGAAGGTATATATACAAATTTTAAAATAATTTGAGAAAAAATTGGGTATCAACAGCTGTCCTTCTTTATCCGGGAAGGATGGAAGAGTTGTCGGGTAAACATATGATGGCCAATTTTGACCGAGTGGAAATAACTTGAAAAGTTCAGGCCGCACCCTGGTTCCTGAGCTGCCTACATATCCCTGGTCTTATAGGAATCAGGCCGTATGTAGTTCCGGGGTCATCGGTGAAGTATACCGATGAAGTTTTACAATAACGGACGCCAAGTACAAGATTAGATGAGCAAACGGCTTACGGGATGGTTAGAAGACCTGGAGCGGAACCGCTTCCACCTGGATGGTTGTTGCTTGCCAGATTACCTGCAAATAAACAATACACGCGTATATTGTGCGTACTTTAAACATGATGCAAATTCCCGTTGGACGATGAATGCTGTCTTTGGACGGTTAAGGATGACGTCTTTAGACCATGATGTCCTGGGCCATGAATTGCTTTGATGAGGGATTTGCAGGCCATGAAATAATGTTCCCGGGTCATGGGAATGGTGCCTCCGAATAATGACGCCTTTGGATAATGATATGCAAAATGATAAAAGAGATCCTCAGGCCATGACATGGTGTTCTCGGGCTATGAAGATGGTGCCTCCGAACAATGACACCTTTGGATAGGTTGGCGATATTTCAGCCCATGAAGATGCAATAGCATGATGCTGACAAGACAGAGCTTAGTCTTGCAAATTAAAAAGGGCAAAGCTTAGCCCGAAAGGAAGCGAATGATAGAGACAGGGGTTGCTTTTGAAACATAAATGGGAGGTAGCGTTTAACCTCAGAAGGCATAAAGGTAGCCTTATGCAATATGCGGATGCAGATGGAGGTAGAGTTTAACCTCGGAAGGCAGAAAGGTAGCTTTATGCAATATGCGGATGCAGATGGAGACAACGTTTAGTCTCGGAAGGAAGAAAGGTAGCCTTATGCAATATGCGGATGCAGATGGAGGTAGAGTTTAACCTCGGAAGGCAGAAAGGTAGCTTTATGCAATATGCGGATGCAGATGGAGACAACGTTTAGTCTCGGAAGGAAGAAAGGTAGCCTTATGCAATATGCGGATGCAGATGGAGGTAGTGTTTAACCTCGGAAGGCAGAAAGGTAACCTTATGCAATATGCGGATGCAGATGGAAGTAGTGTTTAGTATTGGAAGGCAGAAAGGTAGCCTTATGCAATATGTGGATGCAGATGGAGACAATGTTTCGTCTCGGAAGGCAGAAAGGAAGCCTTATGCAAAATGCGGATGCAGATGGAGGTAGCGTTTAACCTCGGAAGGTAAAAAGGTAGCCTTATGCAATATGCAGATGCAGATGGAGAAAACGTTTAGTCTCGGAAGGCATAAAGGTAGCCTTATGCAATATTTAAGGAAGGACAATAGAAACTTTTAACTGGTGTTAAATTGCGGTACAACATTGTGATAATGAAGCATTGTTTGTGCTGATAACAAATGTTGGCGTGTGCGATGAGTTTGAGGAATAATGTATGTCCTTTAAGCGGATAATATGTTTTGGGGCTTTTGCAATTTGTGCATGCATCCAAATAAAAATCGTGAGTTTTGTAAAGGGGGAAGGTTAGTTCGCATTCCTGCTGGCTCCGCTTGGCTCGCTTGCTTGATCATGATGATACTATCTGTATCATTGGGGTAGAATTCGCTAAACAAGCTGTTTCAAAAAATAAATATGCATGATTTTTATACAAGTGTAATATATAATCTAAAATAGTTTTAGATAAACCGACGACGTGACACGGTTCGAAACATAACGACCTCTTCCGCTGCAGAATTTTGAGGGTCCTCCTCAAAATTCTGCCCCAGCTTGCTGGGTGGATGCCTCTGACTGCTGCTCGCGCCGGGACTGGCTGAATTTGCTTCGGAATTTTGAGGGTCCTCCTCAAAATTCTGCCCCAGTTTCCAATTGCGGGGAAAAATAGATTTTTATTGAATTGTGACCGAACCCATAGGGATGCCTACGTATCCCCTCTTAAACGGGAATCAGGTCAGGCGTAGTTCAAATTACATCATTGAGAAAGCATAAAGATTACACATAGTAGCGCTTGACTGCATCTGAATTGATTGGCTTGGGCCAGACTTATCCGTCCATTTCTGCGAGTATAAGTGCTCCTCCTATCAGCACTCTATGAACCATGTACGGACCTTGCCAGTTAGGATAGAACTTCCCCTTGGCTTCATCTTGATGCGGAAAGATTTTCTTTAACACAAGCTGCCCTAGTGTGAATCGTCTCGGCTTGACTTTCTTGTTGAAGGCTCTGGCCATTCTGTTCTGATATAGTTGACCATGACATACTACATTCATTCTCTTCCCGTCTATGAGGGCTAGCTTCTCATAACGGATTCTTACCCACTCTGCATTGCTGAGCTCAGCTTCCTATATAATTCTTAGAGATGGAATCTCCACTTCGGCAGGAATAACAGCCTCTGTACCATAAACTATTATATAGGGAGCTTCCCCTGTTGATGTGCGGACAATGGTGTGGTATCCTAGTAAGGAGAATGATAACTTTTCATGCCATTGCTTGTGCCTTTCTACCATCTTTCTTAGTATCTTCTTGATGTTTTTGTTAGCGGCCTCTACGACTCCATTCATCTGAGGTCTGTATGCTGTGGAATTCTTGTGTTTGATATTGAAAGTTTCACACATAGCTTTCATCAAGTCACTGTTGAGATTAGAACCATTGTCGGTGATGATTGACTCTGGAACTCCGAACCGACAAACAATGCGGTCACGGACAAAGTCGACCACAACTTTCTTGGTAACTGCTTTGTAGGAGGCGGCTTTGACCCATTTAGTGAAGTAGTCAATGGCGACCAAAATGAACCTGTGGCCATTGGAAGCGGCAGGCTCAATTGGTCCAATAACGTCCATACCCCAAGCGGCGAACGGCCATGGTGAGCTTGTTGCATTGAGCTCACTTGGAGGCACTTTTATCATATCCCCATGTATCTGGCAGCGATGGCACTTCCAAACATACTGGGTGCAGTCCATTTCCATAGTCATCCAAAAGTAACTAGCTCGAAGTATTTTCTTAGCTAGAACAAAACCGTTCATATGTGGGCCACAGGTCCCTACATGAATTTCTTCTAGCAACTTTGATGCTTCGTTCGCATCAACACACCTTAATAAACCCAAATCAGGAGTCCTCCTATACAAGATTCCTCTACTGTGAAAGAAATTGTTGGACAATCTCCGAAGTGTGCATTTTTGAGTGGAATTTGCAAGCTCGGGGTATTCTCCTTTTGCCAAGTATTTATCGATGTCATGAAACCAAGGATTTTCGTCTGCTTCTTCTTCGATATGGGCACAGTAAGTTGGCTGATTATGGATTTTTATGGGAATAGGGTCAATGAAATTCTTGTCCGGATGCTAGATCATTGAGGACAAAGTAGCTAATGCATCCGCGAACTCATTTTGGATTCTGGGGACGTGCCGGAACTCTATCTTTATGAACCTCTTTCTTAACCCTTGTACGTGGTGCAGATACGGCAGTATCTTGGAATTATTTGTTGCAAATTCTCCTTGTACCTGATGTACCAATAAGTCTAAATCAGCGATCACTAACAGCTCCTGGACGTTCATGTCAATGGCCATATTGATCCCCAAGATGCAGGCTTCATATTCGGCCATGTTATTGGTGCAAGGGAACCTGAGTTTGGCGGATATCGGATAATGCTGACCGGTCTCTGATACTAGGACTGCTCCAATACCGACTCCCTTGAAGTTTGTTGCTCCATCAAAAAACATCCTCCACCCATCATAGGACTCTGCAATATCTTCTCCTATGAATAACACCTCTTCATCAAGAAAATATGTTTTCAGAGGTTTGTATCCTCCGTCTACGAGATTCTCAGCAAGATGGTCTACCAAATCTTGTCCTTTAACTGCCTTCTGAGTCATGTAGACAATGTCGAATTCACTCAATAGGATTTGCCACTTGGATAGCTTGCCAGTGGGCATGGGCTTCTGAAAGATGTACTTTAATGGATCCATCCTTGATATGAGATATGTTGTGCAGGCACAGAAGTAGTGCCTCAGCTTTTGGGTGACCCAAGTTAGAGCACAATAGGTACGCTCTAATAGAGAATATCGGGCCTCATATGGAGTGAACTTCTTGCTGAGGTTATAAATAGCTTGTTCTTTCCTTCCTGTTTCATCGTGCTGCCCCAGAACGCAGCTGAAAGCTTCATCTAATACTGCAAGATAGATTAGCAAAGGTTTGTCTGGATCGGGTGGTACTAGGACTGGTGGTGTTGACAAATATTCCTTGATTCTGTCGAAAGCCCTTTGACAATCATCGGTCCATTTGGTCGCAGCGTCCTTCTTTAACATCTTAAAGATTGTCTCACAGATGACTGTAGACTGTGCTATAAACCGGCTGATGTAATTAAGTCTCTCCAAGAAACTCATCACGTCTTTCTTGTTCCTTGGTGGTGGTAACTCTTGAATGTCTTTGAACTTGGACGGATCCAATTCTATTCCCCGGCGGCTTACAATAAATCCCAACAGCTTCCCAGCAAGAATCCCGAATGCACACTTCGCGGGGTTTAGTTTCAGATTGTATTTTCGCAACCTATTGAAGAAATTCCCCAAATTATCCATGTGATCAGCAAATTTCTTTGATTTGATAATGACATCATATACGTACACCTCGATCTCTTTGTGAATCATGTCATGGAATATGGTAGTCATGACCCTCATATAGGTGGCCCCTGCATTCTTTAGACCAAATGGCATCATCTTGTAACAATACACTCCCCACGGTGTAATGGACGCTATTTTCTCAGCATCTTCCTCATCCATCCAAATCTGGTGATAACCAGCGAAGAAATCCACAAAGTACTGCAATTCATGCTTGGCGCAATTATCAATCAGAATGTGTATATTTGGCAAGGGGAAGTCATCTTTCGGACTGGCCCGGTTGAGATCCCGGTAGTCAACGCAGACTCTGACCTTCCCGTCCTTCTTTGGTATAGGTACAATGTTGGTAACCATTTCGGGTACTCCACTACCCGGAGAACTTTGGCGTTGATCTTCTTGGTAACTTCTTCTTTGATTTTCAAACTCATGTCGGGTTTGAACTTTCTGAGCTTTTTTTCACTGGTGGACACATTGGATGGTTGGCAGTTTGTGAGCCACAATAGACGTACTTAGACCAGTCATGTCATCATACGACCATGCAAATACGTCCTCATACTCTCTTAGAAACTCTGTGTATTCTTTGTTTTTTTATGGTGACAAATGAATGTTGATACGAGTCTCCTTGACGTTTTCTGAATCTCCCAGGTTGATAACTTCGGTCTCATCCAGGTTGGACTTAGGTCTATTCTCAAAGTTCTCAACTTCTTTGACAATCTCGACGGGTATGTCTTCTTCTTCTGAATCAATGTCCGTCTGCTGCGTTGCCTCATTGCATGTCACAGTCATCGGTGCATCAAGACAAGTAATAGTAATATTGTATAAATAAAGTAATGAGAGAAAACAATAGCAATAAATATCAAATTCATAAGAGAAATTTAGAATATGCTTTGATAGATTGAATAATTATTTTGAACATTGGAGATCCTTATTGCAGAAATTGGAAAAATGCATGAAAAGGGAAATCATTTAGTAAATAACAGTAAATAATGCTTGTTTTATCCTTGCTACCCCGAGGCTCGTCGGGCTTTGTTTGTCTTGATAGACCAGTTCTTGAGATATGACCCCTTGATCATGGTCTGTATGGAAGGGCCTTCCTCCCCCTCTCCCTCGAGGACAACACATCAATCCATATCATCATTCTCTAGGAACAAACTCCTCATTACTGCAAGTGCTTCTTCTTTATCTGATCCATAAATAATGTCGGCCTGCTTGAAAGTCTGCTCAACATGAGGTATCGGCTGCTTCAAAGGGTAATAGGGACTGCGCCAAGGTGACGACCAGTCGTTGAATTCCTGCCAAGTGTACTCATACCCCAGACCGAAAGTGGTGCCATGTTCCTTGAGATTTACGGGCTTCGTGATCCCTTGGAGGTTTTTACCGAGTCCTTTTCCTGGCTCATATACTCTCCAGTTCAGGATGCTCTCGATCTTGTTATCACACCATTTGTCCTTGTCGATAGCATTGACCCGTTCAATATGGTGGTAAGTTCCTCCGCCTATCTTCCTTTTCCCGTCAATCACCGGAATAGTTTGACGGCTATAAATGGGGTTGCTACCGTCACCATGAATAATCACCTCTTGGTGGTTCCACTCGAATTTTACCGCCTGATGTAGTGTTGATGCTACGGCCCCAGCAACATGAATCCAGGGTCATCCCAACAACAGGTTGTAGGATGCCGGAACATCTATCACCTGGAAATCCACTTCGAACCAAGTTGGTCCCATCTGTAGACAAAGACTAATCTCCCCCATGGTGGACCTCTGAGAATCGTCGAAGGCTTTCACATTGATCACCCCATGCTTTATCTCATGTATCCCTTTACCCAATTTCTTGAGTGTTATCAACGGACAGATGTTAAGACTGGAACCTCCATCGATCAAGATTCTTGTGGAAATGATCCTCGCGCTGCATGGTGATGTGCAGTGCTTTGTTGTGCCCCAATCCTTCAGGTGGTAGCTCATCCTCATGAAAAGTGATTTTATGACTCTCCAGTACGTGTCCTACCATATTGGCCATTTCCCCACTAGTGATGTTGTTTGGCATGTATGCTTCACTCAACACTTTCAACAAAGCATTTCTGTGTGTTTCGGAATTCTGCAGCAGAGAGAGGATAGATATTTGTGTCGGTGTCTTGTTCAGCTGATCGATGCTTGAATACTCCTTAGCCTGTACCTTTCTCCAAAGGTCATCGGGACCTGTTTCGATAAGGGGGGGGCCGGTTGGCGGCCTGCTTGCTTGACTCAGCCAGATGATCAGGGGTGTAGATCCTACCAGTTCTTGCCATACCCTGTGATGCGACAGCTTCCTCAGACCTGACCTTGCTTTTCCTTCTTGCCTCGGCTGTGTAGTCCCAAGGAATGACGTTTGAATAGAAGGGTGGTGTGGTTGATATTGCCACCGGAATTGGTGCAACCATCTTTATTTCAAACGGAATGTGTGTTCGGGGTGGCAAGATTGCGACCTCGAACGAAGCTGGTGTATTTGCTGGAGATACAAACTTAACTTCAATTGGCACTAGTGACTTTGCCGGTGGCGCTGCTTCAAACTCAAATGTTATAGACATATTCACCTCAGCAGCCTCACATGGCTGAATCTGGACTATGATCGGTTTGAGAGTGACTGTGGATTTCTTTGGGTTATCGCCTTCTGCGATCAACCCGATAGACCCCTCGGGATCCCAATCATCTTCTATTTCAATCATATATATAACTCTACCCTTATGGTCTGGCAGAGGATTGTCACAGACGTTTGGAGCGGGGTCTTTTGCCACAATAATCTTATTGTCAATGAGAGTCTGTAGTTTGTCCTTTAAAGAACGACATTCTTCGATGGTATGCACAGGATTTGTTTGAGTTAACTCACTGAGAAGGATTCTCAAGGGTGTCAACAGGGATAGGTGTAACATAACCAGCAGCTTTCAGTTTTTCATATAGCTGGTCAATGGGCTCGGTTATGGCGGTGTAGTGCTTTGGAGGACGGAGATCAAAATTAGGACGAGGTCTCGGGAATTTTTGGCGTGTAGGGGGTGATTGGTAATGAGATGGCTGGGAATTATAAGTGTGGTAGACAGGAGCGGGTTGTGGATATTTGGGCGAAGCAGGTTGATATGTGGGTGGTGGAGCTTGGTAGGAAGGCGGCGGAGTTTGGTAATTTGGTGGTGGAACTTGGTAATTTGGTGAGGGTGCTTGGTAATTTGGTGTTGGATGATATGTGAGTAGAGGTGTCGAATAGGTTTGGTACTTGAGCGGAGACTTGGTTCTTTGTGCAACCATTACGGCTCCCACATCTCTCTTCTTAGACACACCACCGGACTGTAAAGCCTTGTTAGTGGCTTGCAGGGCTTCAAAATTTGTAACCATACCGCTTTTAATACCTTTTTTAGTCCGCTTGCCCAATTTGATGATGTCAGAGAATTTGTGGCCCTCAACCATCATTAATCGTTCATAATACTGCGGGTCCTGAGCCCGGACAAAGAACTTGTTCATCTGTTCTTCCTCTAGAGCAGGTCTGACTTTAGCGGCTTCGGACCTCCAGCGAGTAGCATACTCGCGAAAGGTTTCTGTAGGATTATTCTTCAAATTTTGAATGTAGAACACATATGGTGCGTTCTCTGTGTTGAATCTAAACCTGTCCATGAAATCAGACGCCATGCTTACCCAGTTTGACCCTTTCTTGGGGTCTCGGCTGATGTACCAGGACAGTGCATCTCCCTTCAAACTCCTCATGAACAGCTTTATGCGGATTCTTTCATCCTTTCCCACGCCAACCAATTTGTCGCAGTAGGTCCTCAGATGGACTCTCGGATCACCAATACCGTCAAATATTTCAAACTTTGGAGGTTTGTACCCTTCGGGCAGTTCGACATCAGGATGGATACAAAGGTCTTCATAATTCAACCCTTCAATCCCCTTGGTTCCTTCAACACCCTCGACTCAGCTAGTCAGTTTCCTAAGCTCCTCGGCCAGGCTCCTGATAAGTAAATCCTTTTCATCAGACTCGGATGCCAGTGGGATAGGCGGAGTGGAGTGGGTCATGGTTTCAAAATATATGGGATTGTTATAGGTGTGGAAATGGTCTTTTGTGGGGTTTTGAGGTTCTGGGATGAGTAGCGGGGTGTTATTTGTGGTGTGGAAAGTATTGTACTGTGTCGGGAGAGTTTAGTTCTTTGGGGGAGTGGTGTGATGATGGGGTGCAGGATGATTTTGTTGTCTTGGGATATTTTGTGGAGGTGCGGGGTTTTGAGCATTCGGAAGGTTGACGTTAGGGACGTTGAGGGAAAATGACTAGTTGGACAGATTCCGGACTTGATCGAGTTCTTCCTGAAACTTCAGCAACTTTTGTTCAAGTGGCGACATGTTCTCAGGCAGGACCTGAATACCTCGGCCATCGGTGGCCTCTACCCTCTCAATCACATTCTCCTTTCTGATGCCGCTGGACTCTTCCATCTTACTTTTGATTTTGTCTTTGCCCTTAGGAGGACTAGGGGGAGGAGTAGGTGGAGGGCCCTTGGATCTGGTGCGATAGGATGATGATGCCAGAATGCACGAACTAACCTTTGGGGACGGGAGTAAGAAAAAATAAAAACAAAAGATAACCAAGTCAGTGAGGATTATGAAAAGAGCATTGCAATATTTAAACACATAATGCAGAAATGAAATCGTGTCCTAAGTTGGGGACATCTTTGTGCCCGAGGTAGGCATAGCGACAAATTGATTTGGAGAACTTAAAATGCTAAATGCCTCATTTTATTGATAATAAAATAGACAAATCCCGAAACGACAGACGAAAAAATAAAAATCACTAATGGCCATTGGCTTTATTACATTAATAGAAAAATAAAAGACATTCCTATCTACTTGGTCCCAGAAGGACCTTCCCCAGATTCGGAAATCCTGATTTCTTCTAACAGCTTTCCCAGCTCGCGAAGTCCCAGCAGTAGATAAGTTCTGGCTAAATATCCCCCTGCAGCTCCCTCAACCTTTTGACAATCTTCAACAATTTTGATGAACTTTTCTTCCAAATTGATTATACCTCGTTCCAAATACCCCAGCCTCTTGTTGGCGCTAATAGACATGTCCTTCCATTCTTCGATCAGTCTTTTATTGGACTCATGTATCTTGTGGTGATCATCCTCATTTTTCCGGACCCTTTTACGCAACTAGTTGAACTTGACTTATGCTTCAGCCCTTTCATTTATAACCCTGTGACCTCGGACGTACCCTGTCTTGCTCTGACCACCTAGATCTTTTTCTAACCAACCAATATAGAAAGGAGTATAACCGGCGTGATACTTGTCCGGCTCGATGGTGTCTTTATCAAGTATAACCTTGCAGTGCCATAGGTGGTGAGCTTGGCACTTGTGAGGACTGCCATTATTTTGAAAGTCGGCTCGGAGATGGCTCATCTTCTCGACCCTAGGGATGACTTGCTTCCTTCCTGCCTGCCTCATAACTCGAAGAGGTACGTAAGGGTATATCCCCCTTAGATCAATCAGTACCAGAAATGATGCGTCTCGGGATCGAATGATGAACTCATCCGTTGGAAACCATTCGAACATCCATTGAACCTGTTCTTCAGTCAGGTTATCAAGGAGCTCCACCCATCCTTCAGCATCTTCAGGTTGAGCGAACGTGTCAGGGATATAGTTCATTCGCATTGGGTGATGGAAAGTAATGTAGTCATCCCACATTCGGTGATGGATGTCCTGTCGATATTCCCCCTTTTGGAGATGTTCTACGAGCCAGAATTGGAGCAACAGATTGCAACCTTCAAAATGCTTTGCTCCTTGTTGACATTTTTCTAAGGCCCAGTACATATCCGCAACGATCATGGGCACAATGCTGAAATATTGCCCATTTAACCCTTCCATTATGGTCTTATTTACCATGGCTAGCCTGGTATGGATCCTTTCTTTCTTCATCGGGAACACGATCAATCCTAAAAAGCAGACCATAAATACAAACATTCGGCGATGGACGTGTCCTAGAGAGGTGATAGCAAACTCGTCATGGTAGGTACCGTATGATTTGTTGTAGCCATACCATTCGTACAAGTAGTCAAAAATAATGTATGAATCCTCCAGACATACCAATTCCGCACCCTTTTTCAGACCCATCATTTTGAGGAAACTTCAGCCTGTGCGGTTCTCAGGCATTAGCAACCCCGGAGTTTCCCATACTAGGTTAGCCAACCCTCCTATCTCTTCTATCAACGGTGCCATTTTGATGTTCCCAAATCGGAACACAGATCTTTCACGATCCCAGAACAGGGTAGCAGCCTCTACTATCATTTTGTGAGGCTGAATTTCCAAAAGAGATGGTAGATTACCCAAGTGTTTCCTGACGATAGCTTTGTCGCTAGAGTGTAGATCCTCCCACCAACTCAGCAATTTTGGGTGGACGTTGGAGGCCATGCCGAATCTGGGGACTTTGTGCCTTATTTTTTTTCTGCAAAACAAATAGGTTAGGACCTTACCCCCACCGGATTCGACTATTTAACGTCAATAATTAGCAGGAAGCATTTAGTTCTCCAAATAAATGCACAGAACGTGAGGGCGTCCGTTTGGGTTTAGGGAAACCCGACGGACTTTTGGATAAGGCTATCTTAAAAAGCTATCGTGCAGACAACACTTTAGCTTAACTAGGTTTGACCATGATGCATGCAATAGTTTAACAGAGTAAGGTTTCTATGGGGTTTTAGACTGGTACCCTCGAGCGGACAACTCAAGGGGGAAAGGCATGGAACCGTCGACTGCACCACTGATCGACTAGTTTTACCGCTAATAAGCCTTTCCGAATTTAGGGGGTGATAATATAGGAAGGGCGCAACCACTCATCAAGTGTTGCTATAGTATTTTGTTTGGCACGAGTGCAGTATGAATGTTGAGCATGATTTATGCAATAAGTATTAAAAAAAGTTATCTCGTACTTGCACGTTAAAAAAAGCGGTAAAAACGGTAATAATGATTTAAAGCAGTTACAAAAGGAAACAAAGAGACATGTCAGTTACGTTTGGAAATAAATACTCGAAGTAAACAATTAATTGCATGCAAAGAGAATGGGAAAGGGTGAAAGTGTTTATAATAAGGCATAAATTCACGAAACAATTTGGAATGGTAAAAGCCTATAATCCCTAGCAGAGTCGCCATGCTGTCGCGCACCCTTTTCTTCCTCCTCCTCAGTGGAGGACCGGGTTCATGACATTGGTTGGGACAACTCTTTCCTTTCGGGAAAGAGGTTTGCATATTTTGGAGAGTCGCCACCTAACGATTTTAACGATGCGTTAGGGTACCTAAGGGGTTCAATTACAACTACGTTGCTAACCAGAGATTTGGGTAAGGGATTGAAGTTATCCTAAGGGGTAGGTGTTAGGTACCCCTCAGGATCCACAAGTGTGGTTCCTGGCCAAATGGTTTCGTGAATTTGTACAAATAGCAAATGACAAGTAAAGGCTCAAATAAGAGGGGATTTAAGTCTTAAGCATACAGGTGTTTAGAAAAATAGTAGGGGTAATTACGAACTATCGTATACAAGTGTCCTAGGTTTATAATAATATGGATCACATCAATGCAATACCCGGTAATCACTCTTCGAAGAGGGGCTACATGTGGTATTAGTGCACCGGTCATCATATCCATATTCTACCCTACCCACCCCGTAAAGGTGATTAAAGCGCGTGTTGGTCACGGATTCTATTGCGTACTATTACTCGTCCCATCCTATCAGTCTGGAGGAGGTTAGGACTACTATCCTAAAAGGTAGGTACTAGACAGACCCTCAGGTTTAAAGGGGTAAGATTCTAAGGCGACAAGCAAGGAACATATAGGACTGCAGACAGTGGGAAACACATAATAGCATATAGGAGGCTCAGATTTTTCCTCCGCAGATAATGCATATAATTAGCAGGACTCAAACACATATAAATTCAGTATTGTTAATTAAGATCCTAAGACATGATATCTAGGTGAATTCAGAGGATAAACAGATAGGCATAATTGTTTTATAACTCAAGGAAAACATGCTCTTAATCAATTTGCCTACTGATTTAAAGGAAATACCTATTAGTGTTAAGCAGCACACACAAGAGAGACAGATTTCTTTTTTGAAAAAATTAGTCACCTAAGGCTTGCCTAGGCGGGGACAGTGTATATTAACAGAATTATTAAAGTAATTGTTGCAAGTTATTACCTAAACATGTTGTTCTAGGTTGTTCAGAACACAAAAGCATTGCCATTTATTCTTTAGAGAAAAAAACTGAGTGGGTGGTTATACTTTTTATACCTTAGTAATTAGACTAAATCTAGTTGAGCGATTAGGGCGCTACAACATGATATCTAATGCACATATAGAGATACAGAATGATGCGTATGCAGAATTCCTAAGCATGATTTCTAAATGCTCAGTAATTCTAGTATTAATCATGGTTTGAGAAGATGCTAGAGTGATAATTTATTTTAATGTTGTTTAGCCCAGGACAAGATTTCTAAGCGTACATGGCAGTGTGGAACATGACAGTAGAAAATACCATTTATTAGCAGGATTTTTCTAAGCAAAAGTGAACATGCTGAAACAGTGGGCATGAGACCTAATAAACATGATTTCTAATGCGTGAATATGAACATATGGGCCTAAACATGATCTCTATTGCACAGATAGGAAATAAAGTCTAATAGCATTATTTCTATCCCTTTAATAGCTAATGCGTATCTACCCTTCCCTTTTCACTATCCATCCCTGAGTTGTTCACAAATTATTACAAGCTAGATTTATGAATTACACAACCAAAGGAAAATAAGAAGTTACTTCTATAGGGAGCCTTCAATTAGGCCCAGATGTTCCAAACCTCACTTCCATATGGTAATGCATAGCCTTTTCATAATCCGGATGTGTCAGAGTCCCTAACATGACCTCAAGGGCTCCCGGGCAGTGCTCACATGAAGGCATAGCCAAAAGAATTAAACATGTGCAGTGTGGAAGTGCTAGCCTTGTGTGTCAGAGTTCATAGGGTACTCAAATGGTTCCCAAAGAAGTGCTCACACGAAGGGGGCTGAACTTAAACTTCTAAGAGTGTGTGTGAGAGTGATTTTATTTAAAAGGATTTATGTAAGGAACAATTTTGAGAAAGAGTGAGTAAGAAAACAGTTTTGAAGAAGGAAATGGGAGCTTAACATCACACAAGGACCAAGGATAGTCCAACAATCACAAACAGGGGTAATGGAACTAAGGACAAATGCATGTAAGGGGCACTCATACAGCAGGCAGATAAGCACACAGACATGCAATCAGGAAACTTCTAAGGGTATAGAAGATCAGGGGGGTACAGTTCTAGGTCAGATTAACACCTAAGGTCATGGTGAAACTAATGTGCCAGTCATAGGCATGTAATAAGTGGGTGCTAAGTGTACAGAAACATGCTGGTCATAAACAAATAAAGCCTAATTTAAACATGCATAGGGGAGTTCAGGATCCTAGATATATGCTAAAGAATAAGTAAGAAAGTTAGAAGCATGTTGAATCACAACAGTAAAGGAAACATGTTGGTTTGAAGGCTGAAATATAAATTAGAACATACCAGTGAAGTGAAGAAAGCAGTAACACAAACAGGAAAGTAGGAGAATGCACAATAGCTAGCCTTGGCTTGCAGCCGGCTAACCCAGAGTAGTAGTAATTAGCACAGAAGAGAGAGCAGAAAGTATTTTAAATTGTGAGAGAGAGATTTTTTGAACAGATTCATTCGTGTCTCTCTGTGTGTGTGTGAATAGAGTATATATAGTTTTGAAAACTTGATGAAAAATAAGGAAAGAACCAGAATTAACCAGTGATTGTTGGACTGAATATCAATCAGTACCCAATTAACACAAGTATCCCTATAATCAAGGGAGTAATTCACACGGTCAGTATTAAATAAGGAAAGAACCATATATAGCTTAGAGGAATATAAGAACAGTGTAAGTATAATAGGAAATTAGGAATACCTTAATTGAAGGGGTTAAACTCAAACGGCTAGTAGGTAAAAATAATAATTAAGGAAAGTTCTTATGCTTGTAACATGTAAGGAAACAGTTTCACCCTTAATTCAAACATACAATTGAAGCTAGGTTCAGAAAATATCACTTAAGGAAATAGCAATCAATTAACACTTAATCAATTATGTAACAAGGTAAGAAAACAAAGTTGTAAATAAGAACATCTTATAAGAAATCAGGGATTCAAAATTGGTGTTAATTAAGGGATGGCCTAATGTATCTAAGGAAACATGTAGAATCAGCAGAGGATATCGTATGAAAAATCAGTACAGTACTACTCATAATCATTCAGGGATTCAAGACAGTAGTGATTCAAGAAGGGTGAACACGCAAGAAGCAGCAGAATCAAAGACCCAATAGCATAGTGAAGCAACAATCACAAAGAAACAGGGGTTGCTCATGGGAAACAGACACACATACAAATCGAAAGAAAAGACATGCTCAGCACAGTGTTAAAACTAAATAAGTCATGATTAAAAGTGATAAACGTTTAAGCATATGAGAAAAATCACTTAAACTTCAAGAAATCGTTTGAAGAAAAGGTCTCAGAAACCCTAAGTGAAAAACTTGTTCAAAAATGGAAAACCTTTAAAAAAAATGTAATAATACTCGTAATAAATTCGGATCTAGTGTAGATCTAAGAGAACAGGAAGGTTTTTGAATAAAACATGTAAAAAGCTTCATGATATATACAGATCTAAGATAGATCTAAAGTAATCGTGAAAATACCAGGGGTTAGGGTTTCAAAGAGTCGAAAAATAAGAAAAACCTTAAAGATTTCGCCAGCGTTAGCCGGAAAATTCATGGCTCTTACTCAGATGGCCGGAAGATGGCATGAGGGACCATAGGTAGGAGCTGAACCACTCCAGGCTCGCCTGAGGGCCTTAGGGTGCCATTAGACCGGTGTAGGGTGAAGAAATAACCAGGAGACAGTGAAAGATCACAATTTCCGGCGAGGGAACTAGCCGGAGAAGACGAACAAACTCCATCGGAGGTGGAGAGATAATGGAAGGTTCTAGAGAGAACCAGAGAGAAATAGACAGAGAATGAGATATTGGGAAATGAGGGGTCGTAGGGGGGTAGGTCTAGGTTTAATTATGGTAGGTGGGATCTGCGCCGTTGATCTAATTTGATCAACGACTCAAATAGATCCGGGGTTGGGCCGAGTATGGAATTGATTTGGGTTGGTTATCGAATTGGATTGTTAAAATCTGATGGGTTGGGTTAGGATTAGGCTAGAATTTAAATATATGTGGCTAATTGTTAAACACCCATTAAAAATAGATAAATAATTAAATAAAAATAGCTAGTAATCATATAAAATGAAATTGATGCCTAGATAAATGAAATTAAGGTAATTAATGAGTATAAAAAATATAAAATGAAATAATTATTGATTTAAATGGTATAAAATGTACAATTAGGCCATAGTTGCAAAGTTATTGTAATTATGGTCAAATAATGCTAAATTGGATAATTTGTGAAATAATTAAATTCTAATAGGATTTAAAATGATATATTGACTGGGAAATATTTTGAAATTATTTATAATACAATTTATGAATAATTATTGAATATAAAAAATACTGAATAAATTGGAAAAGGATTTAATAAAAATATGAAAAATTTCGGAAAAATACCAATTATTGTAAAGAGCGGTTTTGAAGGTATATATACAAATTTTAAAATAATTTGATAAAAAATTGGGTACCAACATTAGTCCCCCAGATCTTTTAGATGACTGCGAGCTAGATGAGGTAGGAGTTGGAACATCTGGTCTAGCATGATCTAATGCAACTTGATAAGCATTATAAATTGTTTGAGCATTTATTTTGATTGAGGCTTTTTCATCTATAAGTGTAGCATATTCCTCAGTTGAAAGTGCTAAAGCATTATTAATTTGAGTATACCAATAGTGAGGACCTTCTAATATTATGGTAGAATTTAACATGGCTGCAACACCACAAAGAGGGGGGATAGGGAAAAAATATTTTTTAAACTTATCTTTCATATCATCAATAGCACATTGGTAAACTACCCCACTGTAACGACCCGACCGATCGTTTTGCATTATCGGACCCCGTTCCCCTAAATGGAACTTCCCATAGCGGCTTTTTATGATTTATGACTTGCGGGAACTGGTGGTCCGGGATTCGGAGGTGTTTAGAGTGCTACAGGAACAATTGGTTCCTTGAGGTTGGTCTTTAAGGCCAAGTTTGACTTCGGTCAACATTTTGGGTAAACGACCTTGGAATTGAGTTTTGTCGGTTCCGGTAGCTTCGTGTGATGATTTTAGACCTGGGCGTATGTTCAGAATGGGTTTCTGATGACCCGAGAGCATTTTGGCACCCAATATTGAAATAAGAAGTTCCTTAAGTTCCTATTGTGGTTGTTTTGGATGTGTTTTTGTGTTATCGAGGTCCGAATGGAATTCTAAGGCCGGGAATAGTTCCGTTATGTCATTTATGACTTGCCTGCAAAATCTGGTGTCATTCCGAGTAGTATAGGTCGGTTCAGCGCGTTGTTAGCGAAGTCTAGAAAACTTAAAGTTCCTAAGTTTGGTTCTTGGGTTTTGAGGTGTGATTTTGAGTTTTAGCGTTGTTTTGGGTGTTTTGAAGGCTTGAGCGAGTCCGTATTATGATTTGGGACTTGTTGGTATATTTGGACGGGGGATGGGTGGGCGCAGGTGCCTCTCGGACACCACACGAGGCCAAAAACCAGATGAAATAGCTGTTGGTGCACCTGTTCTGGTGTGACCGCAGGTACGGTTGACCAGTTGCAGGTGCGGGACCGCTCCCAACCTCGCAGGTGCGACCCCCAATGGTCTGGCCAATTCTCGCAGTTGCGGATAAAGTTCCGCAGGTGCGGTCTCCACTCCGCAGGTGCGAGCCCAGGCTCCCCAGTCCATTTCTGCAGGTGTGAAAACACTATTCAGACAGTGTGTTTTTATACACGGGTTTTAATACATTTTTCTCATCTTCTTCTTCTTCCTTGTAGCGATTTCCACTATTTTTTAGGGGCAAACGACCTGGTTATTGAAGTTAAGTAAAATCTACTCTAATATTAGCTTCATGCATGGATTACTAGATTAATTAACTACCTAAATTAGTGGGAAAAAATCAAGAATTGGGTAGTAACCTAGAGCTTTCGATAATTTGAGAATTTACCCGTGAATTTGCAATGAAATCAAGTAAAAAATTGTATATTAATGATCCTTAGGCTTTGGGTGAGTGTTTCCTTCGAGAATTATTGGAATCCGAGCGTGCAGGCCCGGGGTTGGATTTTGGGAATTCTTCAAGAATGTTGAATTATTGAATAAATAGGATAATTACCCTACTTTGAGCATGCATTGATATCATTGTACCATATTTGGCTAGTTGCGAGTCCTCGAGTGTAGAGTTCAGAGGTCGGTCGCATCCTTGGTCCGAGAGGTAGATTCGATACGAGGTGAGTCTCCTTTCCAACCTTGTAAGAGGGGATTATCCCCATAGGTGTTACATATGTTGTGTGTAATTGTTTTGGGAGCTACGTGTGTACAAAGTGACGAGAGTCCCTGTGTGGCGACTATCATGCTATGTCGGATAGTTTTAGGGCTCACACGCATGTCTCTATGTGCCTTATATGTACCTTTCGGTGTTCTTTGAGCTGCCTATTGCTTGTAAATTGATATGGAAATGTGGAAAGTTGCACTTGAACTCCCCGTTGATTAATCTCTATTACAGGTAGCCCCTACTGAGTTATTGATATTTTGGTCTATATATATATATATATATATACACATATGAGATTCAGTACTCAAATCGCAGGTATGATTCGCGATCGAGGGAAGCTTTATGATAAATCGGTATAAGTGTGTCAGCACTCGAACCGCAGGTATGATGCGCGGTCGAGGGAAGATTTAGTAATTGTATATAAGTGTGTCAGCACTCGAATCGCAGGTATGATTCGCGATCGAGGGGAGCTTTATGGAAATTGTAAATAAATATGTCAGCACCCGATTCGCAGGTATGATTCGCGATCGAGGGGAGCTTTATGGAAATTGTAAATAAATATGTCAGCACCCGATTCGCAGGTATGATTCGCGAGCGAGAGAAGCTTTACGTCTATTCAGTGTCTAGATATTTCCTTATGACTTCGGCCGGTTGTCTTACCCTTGTGTGAGCTTGGCTATTTGGTTTTGTTTCCATTGATATTGACTTGACAGATATTTGGGGGGGAAAGGAAAGTGTACATTGTTTCTTATTTTCAGTAGTTTCCTGGATTTCTGTATTTGATAGGTATCTGCTGCTTACTGTCTCACATGTCTACTGCATTCCGTTATATCCTGTTTTGCACTATTACTGTTGGACCTTAGTAAGTGTCATGTCGATCTCTCGTCACTACCTCTTCGAGGTTAGGCAGGATACTCACGGGGTACATAAATATTTATGTACTCATGATGTACTTTTGTACTTAATTGTACAGGTTCTGAGGATGGTGCTTCTGGTTACTCGACCGGAGCTTGACGTATATTCTGGACCTAACTCCACGGTGAGCTGCCTCCCTGGGCGATTCTCAGCAGTACTATGGAGTTATATTTTTTTCATTTCTGTCTACTTCTCTCAGACAACAGTACAGTTTTTATAATCTTTTGCATATTCTACTAGTTCGCCTGTTGAGTTGTGACACTAGTTCCTGGCACACACATAGTAGGCTCTTTATTTTGGGACTGTATATATTGGATCATGATCATTGTGGCTGTATTTACTTAAGTTGCTTAATGTTTTCATTTTTTTTTAAATGATCTAAGCTTAAAACTTTGGGAATATGTGGGGTTAGTATGTTAAATAAGGAAACTCTCACTAGTAAATAACGGTTGGCTTGCCTGACTCCGGGGTTGGGCGCCATCACGACCTGTGTTGGATTTTGGGTCATGAAAACATGATATCAGAGCTCTAGGTTCACATAAGTCTCACGAGTCACGGTCAAACCCAGTAGAGTCTTGTGGATCGGTACAGAGACGTCTGTACTTATCTTCAGGAGGCTACAGGGTGTTAGGAAACCTCTCTTTGTTCTTATTCTATCGTGCAGTCGATCATTTATTAAATTCATTCTCCTATTCTCTCACAGATGGTGAGGACGCGCGCATATGATGTTCTAGACCTGGGAAGGGCCGCTACCCCGCTGGCAGAGGCCGGGGGAGGGCGCCAACCCGTGGTAGGGGACGAGGGCATCCAAGAGCTATTCCGGTCACGCCACCAGAGGACCCCATTATAGAGGAGCAGGATGAGGTGCCTCCAGCAGATCTTGCACCAGTAGACATCATGACGGATCCAGGATTCCAGGCAGTCATGGGCCGTATGATGAGATTTATGGACACTATGTCCCAGGCTGGTTTATTTCCAGCAGATCCTGCCACTTCCCAGGCGGGAGGGGGAGCCCAGACTCCTACCGCCCAGGCTGCAGGACCGGCAGCTGCAGCTGCAGCAGATCATACCCCGGGTACACTGCCCATGGGTGGTACCCGGCCTGTAGTAGCAGCTCCGGAGCCCAGACCAACTGCGGATGGCAATCAGCAGAAGATGTTAGACATATGGACTCTATTGCGCCCTACAGTCTTCGGGGGTGAGTGAGGTGAGGATGCCCAGGACTTCATTGATAGGTGCAGGGATAGACTGCACAACATGGGGATCCTAGCGTCCCATGGAGTGGATTTCACCACATTCCAGTTAGAGGGCAGAGCTCGCAGGTGGTGGAAGTCTTATGTTCTCAACATGCCAGCAGATTCTCCTACTGTGACTTGGGAGCAGTTCACACAGATGTTCTTGGACAAATATATTCCACCCTCTGAGAGGGAAGAGCTGCGGGATCAGTTTGAGCGGTTAGAGCAGGGGCAGATGTCCGTGACAGATTATGAGGCTAGATTTTTCAGAGCTGTCACGCCATGCACTCATGATATTACCCACCGAAGGTGAGAGAGAGCGGAGGTTTGTAGCAGGGTTGCATCCAGGTATTAGATCTACCATGGCTCGAGAGGTGGAGATGGGTACTCCTTATCAGCTCGTAGTGGAGATTGCTCGCAGGATCGAGGGTTATTGGTCGAGGAGCAGGGAGCAGGGTCAGCAGGATAAGAGGGCTAGGTTCTCAGGAGATTTCAGGGATGCCCCAGTTAGGAGCAAAGGTCGCTTTGGGGGTGGTCAGCGCAGCAGGCCTTCTTATTCAGCACCTCCACCACCTCCCCGAGGTGTCCCAGTTAGGCCCTATTTCAGTGCCATGCCAGAGCGCTCCTACTGTCCTCCAGCTATTCAGAGTTCTCATAGTGGTTACTCCAATCGCCAGAGATCCTCCAGTTCCTATTTCAGTGTTATGCCTGAGGGTTCACATCGCTCGTCGACCATTCAGGATTCTTCTTCTTCGGGACAGCAGGATATGTCACTTGTGAGATGTTACGAGTGCGGGGATCTGGGCCATGTGAGGAGGGCTTGTCCCAAGTTTTGGGGCAATACAGTGCAGCAGGGTTATCAGCCTATGAGTTCAGCACCAGCAGTCCGGCCACCTAGAGGTGGAGGACAGGTCGACAAGGGTCGTCCTAGAGGTGGAGGCCAGTCAGGGGGAGGTCAGGCAGCTCCTGTTCACTCTGGTGGAGCCCAGTCTTCCGGTACTCCAGCTAGATTCTATGATATTCCGGCCAGATCAGATACAGTGGCCTCAGACGTCGTGATCACAGGTATTATCTCAGTATGTGGTAGAGAGGCTTCAGTATTGTTTGATCCAGGATCCACTTATTCATATGTTTCAGCCCTATTTGATCCTTTTCTAGATGTTTCTCGTGAGTCCTTGGGATCTCCTATATATGTGTCCACTCCTGTGGGCGATTCTGTGGTGGTAGACCGGGTGTATCGGTCTTGTGTGATCACCTTTTGTGGGTTCGAGACCAGAGCCGACCTTTTATTGCTCGACATGTATGATTTTGAGGTTATTCTAGGCATGGATTGTCTATCTTCTTATCATGTCATGATTAATTTCCATGCCAAGACAGTTACTTTAGCCATGCCCGAGTCTCCTAGGCTGGAGTGGAGGGGTTCTTCAGTTAGTGCAGCCAGCCGGGTTATTTCATTCTTGAAGGCTCGACATATGGTCGAGAAGGGTTGTCTAGCCTATTTTTCTTACGTGCGGGACATCACCACCGAGTCTTCGACGATTGATTCAGTGTCAGTGGTTCGAGAGTTTGCGGATGTTTTTCCTTCGGATCTTCCGGGCATGTCTTCGGACCGTGATATTGATTTATGCATTGATTTAGCTCCAAACACCCAGCCTATATCTATTCCTCTGTACCGTATGGCTCCGAAAGAGTTGAAGAAGCAACTTGAGAAGTTGTTACCTAAGGGGTTCATCAGACCGAGTGTATCGTCGTGGGGTGCTCCAGTTTTATTTGTGAAAAAGAAGGATGGGTCTATGCGGATGTGTATTGATTACCTCCAGTTGAACAAGGTTACAATTAAAAACAATCCCTTGCCACGCTTTTCCTAAGACTGATTTGCGATCGGGGTATCATCAGTTGAGGATTCGGGCTTCAGATGTTCTGAAGACTGCTTTTCGTACGAGATATGGCCATTATGAGTTCCTAGTGATGTCCTTTGGCTTGACCAATGCCCCAACATCATTCATGGACTTGATGAATAGGGTGTTCAGGTCGTATATTGATTCCTTTGTCATTGTCTTCATTGATGTCATTTTGATTTACTCACGTAGCCTGGGGGAGCACGAGCATCATTTGAGAATTATGCTCCAGACTTTGCGAGAACAGAAGCTATATGTTAAGTTCTCCAAGTGTGAGTTTTGGTTGGATTTCGTGGCATTTTTGGGGCATGTGGTATCCGGAGAGGGTATCAAGGTTGATCCTCAGAAGATCGAGGCAGTTTAGAGTTGGTCGCGTCCTGCTTCAGCTAAAGAGATCAGGAGCTTTTTGGGCCTAGAAGGCTATTATCGCCGATTTGTGGAGGGTTTCTCTTCTACTGCAGTTCCATTAACTAGATTGACTCAGAAGAATGCCCTGTTTCAATGGTCTGACGAGTGTGAGGTGAGCTTTCAGAAGCTCAAGACAGCATTCGTGAACAACTAATTTGACCACACCCAAACCATATATTATTTTAGTGTAGATATTCTTTTCAGGTCTAATCTTAATGTTTTAAAGTTTTATATTACTCTTAATAAATTTTATTCGATTTAATTTGAAAAAAAAAAAATACTCACATTCTTAGAGTGTAGATTTTATTTTTATATATATATATATATATATATATATATATATATATATATAGTAGCTGACTAATACTTTTTTATGCACTTTACATTTTTTTTCCTTCTCCATTTAAACAAAAACAAGTAAGTAAAAGCTATTTTAAAGAAAATCAACTAACGAAAAGAAAACTTAACAAAATAATCAAAACAAAAGAGTTCTCATAGTTGTTTCACGTCCCTTCCCCCTCAACCCCTCACCTGTCACTCACGTTACACACACGATCTTGCGCACACACACACAATCTTGCGCACACACACGATCTTGAACACAGCCACACATTCTATAAATATACCAAACTTCACAAAAGAAGGAGGAGGAGAACGGAACAGTGGTGGGAAGAAGCCATAGAAAAGTGCAAACCAAAGAAGGAAAATTTTGTTCATTTTCAATTTCGGATTTTGGGTTTTAAAATGAATTTTTCTTGAAGTGTTGGAATTGGATGCGTATCCGAGTGAGGTGTAGGTTGTTCGGAGTTGGCTCGTGGTTCCATCAGAGTTTCTGTTAGAGTTTGATTCATTTACTCGTGTAACTGCTGGAAATTTTATCGACTGAGAATTTATAGAGGTTCGTCTCTTTTACGTTCATATTTTTAGTATTTTTACTTATATGTTAAATGATCTAAAGTAAGATCAAAATCCATCTGTGATTCATTATCAGTTAAGATAATCTTAAATGTTCTTTAACCAAAAGTATTAGTATTTTTACTCTTATATACATTTATCGTTGGTCCTTTTTACTAACTTATAGTAGTATGTTTTAAAATTTTAATTCATCTCATTGACAATTTCCTTTCCTTTTAGTAGCATATAAGTAGGTTGCTTTTAATATTGTTTCAATTTTCTTCAGTCAGATGGTATGTTTTTCCTGGCTTGAGTTTTGGATGTCATATTTTGGGAAATGAATTTAATTTGAGAGAGATTACTCTCGGTTCATAGCGAAAGGAATGCTTCCTTTTATTTTTGAATCTTTAATTAGTTACTAAAATGATTTTGCTGACATCTTTCTTTCAGTATTACTGGATAATGATTTTTAAACTTACATGTTCATTCCAAGTTCAAAAAGGAACAGAAAATATTTATTTTGCATATTTTAAGATTGTTTTTTTTAGTGACTTTTCCTTTTAACAACGTTTCATAAACCATGTCTTAGCATTTTTCCATATTTGTGTGTCCTTATTTTTTATTTTTTATTTTAATTCAAGTTAATTGAGAATGTAGTTCTACATTAGATATTTTTGTAAGATAAATAATTTGGTAATTTATTAAGTTATGGCCCTAAAATATAAGTGACTCTCAATATTAATAAAGACCGAATAATCTTATTTCACCTACAAAGTGATTTTCATAATGTATGTCCCACAATAATCTCAAAGTTTAGGAAGAATAATGAATACGGTTAGATTGCTTTAGGCGTGTTTAAATTTATTATCGTGATTATGTATATGTTCGCGTAACATAATTATGATTTTTCTAAACTTAAAACCAAGGTACACGTTCGCGTGACTTTGGCCAAAATAATATTAATAACAATAAAAATATTATTAATTGTGTACATGTTCGCGTGACACAAATATTCATTCTCAGAAATGCTCGTAGACGCGATTTTTAAAATAACTATCGTGATTGCATACATGTTCGCGTGACACAAATATTCATTCTGAGAAATGCTCGTAGACGCGATTTTTAAAATAACTATCGTGATTGCATACATGTTCGCGTGACGTGATCTCGATTTTAAATAAATCCAAGGTACGCGTTCGCGCGACTTTGATTATTTTTTTTAAATAAATCAATGTCATGAATTGTGTACACGTATGCGTGACATGATTTTTGACGCATCAAACTAAACGGGTATACGCATGCGTAACCCGTCTTAAAATAATTCTTTAAATATAAATAGCTGAATAATTATGAGCGGTAAAAGATAAAATGTACATAGGTTCTAAAATGAGCAATTAAACAATTTAAGCCAAGTTTAATCATTAAGCGACCGTGCTAGAATCACNTATAAATGCACATAGGTATTAAAATCAATAATCAAACAATTTAGGCCAAGTTTAATCATTAAGGACCGTGCTAAAACCACGGAACTCGGGAGTGTCTAACACCTTCTCCCGGGTTAACAGAATTCCTTACCCGGATTTCTGATTCGCAGACAATTTAAACAGAGTCAAAATTCCTTGGTTTTGGGATTTCTAATAAATAAACTGTGTACAGGAACATCGTCAAAAATTCGGGTGGCGACTCTGAATAAAAATAAATCCCAAAAATCGAATAATGTCACGTAAATTGGAAAAACTTCCTTATTACCCTTATCCCGGTGAAAAAGGAGGTGTGACAGCTCTGGCGACTCTGCTGGGGAGCAAGAACCCAGAACTTTTGGTTCAGGATTCAGAATTCGAGGTTGTAATGTGATCTATATTTGGCTTTATTGACTTGATGTTATTACTATATTTTTGGGCCTAATGTGCTAATTGCCACTTATTTACCACTTTGATATTGTTTGAATTGTATTGAACTGTCTTCTTACGCCTCCCTTCTGAGTCTTCTGAATCTATGGGGCACACGTGCGCGTGGCCCAATTTTCTGTTAGACATCATACCAATTAGAACGAGGTTGGGTCAGTAACTAGGTCGGGTAGACTTTCTTGCTCCTGGTACGTTGCCCCCACCTCGGCTCGAGTTGTCCGCTTGGGTAAGCCAGGTCTAAACCACTCCCCTAGGATTTAAACCTAGAATAACATAGCCTCATGTCAGATCCCTAGTAGGAACATTTGTTTGCATCATGTGCATTTGACTTTGGGGACTCAACACAGGGGTTGGGTCCTTCTAGGACAGGTGTACCCGAGGATTACAAGACCATCCTGATGCATCTTATGTGCTACTTGTGCATTATGTTTGATTCGGTTTGTGCATGTTGACCGGTTTCTAAAAAATATATATATACAAAAATTAAATAAAAATATAAAAATTTAAGGAAAACTAGAAGGGAGAAAACAAGAAAAGGAAAATTTACCCGATTTTTGAAAAATCTTAGTATTTAGCCCAAAAAGATTATTACAAAATAAGCCTAAATTTTTCAAAAAAAAGTTATCCTATTCCTGAAACATCTACGAACTACGCGGGTCTGATTCTCGCCGGATGCGAGATATGTAGGCAATCTCCATAGGGTTCGGCCCCATTTTTTTACAAAAAATAACTTTAAAAAACAAAAAAGGAAATGTGTCTAGTTTATTTATTTATTTATTTATTATTATTATTATTTTCTCTCTCTTAATCAAAAACAAATAAACAGACCCAACTTCGGTTAATCCCCAACTGTTTTTGTCGGAATATCCTTAGAACATCTTCAGGATTGTCGAAGTGTTGTTCCCGCAAGAATGGACATGTCTGTCAATTGGGCATCACTTTTACCATCATGCCCATCCCCGACCCTAAAGCTATCTTTGGAAGTACGAAGGGACCACAATTGCAAAAATAGCCTCCCTTTCTCGTTGATTTTTCTTAAAATAGAGTTATTTACAAAATATTATTTTGCAAAAAGAGTGCATTGGTTATGTCTCTTGAGACTAGTATCAACCCTAACCTTAACCACCCACAGGTAGAAAATAAGCACTGTCCAGAACACACCATTCACGACTATAGATGAGGCTCCACTTCAGCTTCAACTATGATGGTATGACTTAGGGAAAGATAGTCAGAAATGGGTCACCAAGCACCTGGGAACCCTCACAGATATTATGAAAGTTAAACCACAAGATGATTTGATTGAGGCACTAGTGACTTTTTGGGCCCCTGTTCACAATGTCTTCCGCTTCTCCGATTTTTAGCTTACTCCCACTTTAGAAGAGATAGCTGGATATTCCGATTTTGTCAAGGATTTGAGAAAACAGAAGCTCATATTCCCGAAAGCTCCCTCTGTGCACCGATTCTTCGGTCTTCTAAACATCAGTAATCAAATCAGAAAGACCAACGTAGTCAAAGGGTGTTGTTCTTTCTACTTCTTGTATTCGGGAGCCAAATGGATTTGAAATTCATGAAAAAGGCCTAACCAACAAGCAGGACAAGAACATATTGCAGATTCACCGTCGCTTTGCCTTCATCGTGGCTTTTCTAGGAGTCATGGTCTTCCCAAACAA
>MDKI01253375.1:0-11747 GCA_005239505.1 Nicotiana paniculata
AGTTGTTAACATGTTATGCATATTCTTGACTGTTTTGCAACCATGTTTAGTCGTTTAGGATTTTCTGCTAATCATCGTTAATTTGTTAGGTGTTCTACTTGTTAAAACTAATAGTTAGCTTTATTGATTCATGCTTAGTTTTTCAGATTGCCTTCACTGTCATTTTCTCTCCTCTCTAAATGCTACTTCGCACCTTCAATTGATTGATTACCCTAATTCGTCTTCTGATTTTAGTATAATCTGAGGGTTAATCATCCACCCAGATTAATCGATTAAATAATAGTTTAATTAGGTAATGAAGAGACAATTATACACGACTAATTAAGTGTACATTTGAACTAAATAATAGTATAATTGACCTAAGTCTAAGAAGTTTAACCTAATTAATCTAAAGTAATTAATTAATCTGAAATTAATCAACCCTTGATAAAGCAACAAAAGTTTAGCTACTAATTAATTAAATTAGAATAAAGTTACTTATTACCTAATGATTAACCTAACTAACTTTCTTTAATCAAACTAAGATCCTAGAATGATCAAAATAGGTTAAAGTTCAGCTTTATAGAATTAATCACTCAATTGACTAGAGTTAATAGATAAGTCTAATTACACCTAATGAAATTATTTAAACCAATTAATTCAATTAACTACTGATTTTAATTCAAATGTTAGTCAATTTGAGTAAATTAATTAGGCAATAAGGAATTAGTCACACTTAACTAGTAGACCTAATTTAAAAAAATCAAAAGGTAAAATAATTAATCTAACAACGTAGTTGATCTAAGTCCTAGATAACTAGTTAAGATCAATTATTCAATTAACTAAGTTTAAGAACAAATGATTCACTTAGTCTCGCCCTTAAGTAATTTCAACTTCTAGTAACTAACTTAAATCAATTTCATTAGCACTAGTACTAATTTAAAAGATTAAGTTAATCAACCTACTGACTTAATATTATTCCTTGATTACTAAAAGAGTAATTCTAGGATGTCCTAAGGGTTAGTATAGGATTTTTAATTGAGGAATCTTGGGTGTAACAACCCAAGAACCTTCTAGAATAAGAAAATATCAAGAAATCAGATATTTTAGGGTTAAAATAGTAATTTCAAAAGGGGAATAAGGGCTGTAATGTTCTGTAAGGTACAACTAACCCAAAAGGATAGGGTTGACAGCTGTATCTGTGCCTTTTTCAGCTCAATTTTGGATAAGGAATATGCTGAGAATATCCTATCCTAAAACCCCTATATATACACACATTTTTTTTTACCACTAGGGGGGACTTTTTTTTTTTACTACTGAAAATCTGGATACACACACAGATTTCTGAGGGAATTCTCTGCACTTTTTACTACTAAAACAGACTTCACACACAAAATTTCATTTTTTTATTCTGCAATTGCTCCTTAGAATCTGAGAAGAAGAAGAAACATCAAATGCAAAGGGTATTAAAAATGTGTCTCAAAATCTGATTTTTGCTTGGTTTTGACCTTAAGGATTGGTTTTGACTACTATTTCTTCTTAAGATACAAAGATTTTGGGGTCTAAATTCCTACTTTTTGCTGGTTATTTTCTCCTGGACTGTCTGGTTTATACACGACTGATTTACTGTTGTTTGCTGGATTTTTCTCTTTACCGTTGGTTCTTCATCTCTCCCTGGCCTTTATTTGGTCAGGTCCTTTGTTAATTTCTCTTAAAAAGGTATGTACATTCTTATTCTAAATGAAAATTTTCAGATCTGAACCTCTGTTTATTACTGGACAAATATATAGAAATAAGAGTATAGACCTATGGAGCCAATTGTATATTTTTACTATAATCGTGAAGGAGTGGTCTAACTATATTGATCCATTTCAAAAGATGACTGTGCACTCCTATATTTTGATAAGTTAAACATTTTTTTGTGCGTGATGCTGCTTAGTACTTTGGATTTATTGGATAGTAGTTCTTGTCTAATTTTTCATAGAATTAGAATATTCTCAATTTTGAAGCGTCCAATATTGCTAATTTGGGTAACTTTCAAAATATTTTGATGAAGATTTTTGTGTGAATTTTTTACAAAAATCTTTATTTTAATAATTCTAATATTTTGGAACTTTTTATTACATGACTTGACATACACGTACACTAAATAAAAACGTTTTTTGCTAGGTAAACAGCAGTGAACTTACAAGTAGATTTTCGTTGGAGATAGATGGAAGAAATTGTAGCAACGCTAAAACTTTGACAATTAAGCATACAAACTTGGTAACGGATAAGAAAAGTGAAAAAAAAGACGTAGTTTGGAAGGCATGTTAAGAGACGTCCGTTAATTGAGAGCATGAAGAGTCATGAGGAGAGCAACGATTCTTTGGTGAGAGTAGCAATGTAAAAGGATAAAAGTTGCAACGGTTGAAAACCTTAGGAACGGTAGTCAATGGTCTTGAGGTTAATTAGGTTAATAATAGGGGCAATTAAGTAATTTAACTTTTAGTTTGGAGGGTTCCTGCTTTTATAGTAATATAGATAAATATAGAAATTTACTACTTAATGTATATGTGTAATTAAAAGTGCTTTATTTTTTAGTTGATTTTTTTAAGCCTTTAGTAAACATGTGATATGATATATTGAATTATAACTCACGATTATGTGTGTTAGTAAACTGTATTTGTAAAATAATTCTGGACAAAATAAAAAAATATGTAAACAGAAATATAAACGAAACAGAAGTTAATCTGAGCCCACTGAATTCACAGTGTTTCCTTAAGGAATTTAACCCCCTCCTAGTACCCAAGATTGTGGATTTTCCTCCCAAGATAGAACGAATTATATACTGGTGTAGCGGTACTTCAAACCCCAATATTTCAGCGAACACAAAGTTTGGTAGAAAATCACAATTACTGTTACTTTCTTTGAAGTTAAAATAATGCAGAAGAAATGTGGAAAACTCATAAATTTTTATCGAAAATCTGAGAGAATGGACTTGTATTTATAGCCAATGCTGAGCTTAAAATTGAAGAGGTGCAACTCTTCAGAATGATTGTTTATATAAAACAGCCATAACATAAATAGCTATTTACGCAATAATAAATCGGGAATTGAAGAGGGAGGTTAATTTTCCATTACAAAACCGGAAAATTGAAAACGGATAATGGAAAAAGCGTTTAATATTCCGTTGGATTTAATATTAATATTAGTATTAATATTCCGTTGGATTTATGTTTACTATTAACAAAAAAATTTGGTCCAAAAAATTAATCAATCAATCGATCATTTGACCGAATCTGAATCTGAATCCGAAGTCGAAGTCGAGCCGAGCGAGCGACGACGGCGCGAGGCTTGCCTTCTTCTCAACTTTTTAAGAGCTAGAAGAAGAGCAATTGTATATATACCCATCTAAAACTTTTTCCTCTTCTGTTAATATTTACGATTATCAAATAAATTTGGTCCAAAAAATTAATCAATCACTCGATCATTTGACCAAATCTGAATCCGAAGCCGAAGCCGAGTCGAGCGAGCGACGACGGTGACGGTGACGGTGACGGCGCGAGGCTTGCCTTCTTCTCAACTCCTTAAAAGCTATAAGAAGAGCAATTGTATATATACCCATCAAAAACCTTTTCCTCTTCCAATATGGGACAATGTCCCTTTGTCAAGGAGGGAAACTCAAATATTTCATTTTTTCTCAATTTTTCATTCACCCTCTTTTAAGCTACATTAAAGCTTAATAACCCAAAAATCCCCCACATGAATAGGGAATGGCTATATCACAGAAATATGCATGAAAAACTGTGTGATTCACAAGCAAGGATTAATTGCATCTGGATAAATAAGTTTCCCTTTGAACTTTCCGTAGTGAACTTATGTCGGATATACTCGGTCAATCGGTAGATTTGATATCTTTGAACCGTGAAACTTTGGTGTATACCTAGACAACCATAAGTCACACAACCAACCCTTAACCGTATTTGGTTCTCATTGTTGTATTCGTTTCAGCCGTGAACACCGCTTGGTTTCATAAGTGCGTAGAGAACTGGTCTTACAAAATTTTCCTTGAAGCGGCTAACACTTCACACTTACATAGGTGATTCCTAAACATGTCATCTCGTAGATACACTATTTGATATACCCCGTATCAAATTTAAAAATTATTAAAAAGACTTAATGATTTATCCTTGGTACTGAACATTGTCTCATCACGAGAATGGACCAAATTTTTAGTTGACAATGTTGAACCGTCATTAATGACTTTGTTTGATCTCCTTGAACCTAGATCTTGGGATTTCTAGTCTTCTAGGTAGAGTTATCGTCACAATGACTTGTTCTCGGCCATAGTCTCATTCCTCTCGATGATTTCTCAACTACCTCTCTAGTTAGGCCTTTTGTAAGTGGATCCAACACATTATCACTTGACTTTACATAGTCAATCGTTATAATTCCTCTAGAGAGTAATTGCCTAACGGTTTATGTCTTCGTCGTATATGACGAGATTTGTTATACATAACGCTCCCATCCCTTCCAATTGCCGATTGACTATCGCAATGTATGCATATTGATGCCAACAGTTTTGGCCAAAATGAAATATCTTCCAAGAAATTTCGAAGCCATTCAGCTTCTTCACCGGCTTTATCTAAGGCTATGAACTCAGCCTCCATTGTAGAGCGGGCAATACAAGTTTGTTTGAATGACTTCCAAGATACCGCTCATCCACCAATAGTGAATAAATATCCACTTGTGAACTTAGAATCAGTTGAACCAGTGATCCAATTTGCATCACAGTATCCCTCAATCACTGCGGGATATTTACTGTAGTGTAAAGCAAAGTCCTGGGTATGTTCTAAATATCCCAAACTCGTTTCATTGCCATCCAATGAGATTGACCTGGATTGCTCGTGTATCGACTCATTTTACTTATAGCACAAGCCATATCTGGTCGTGTACAATTCATGATGTACATTAAGCATTCGAACACACGAGCATAATCCAATTTTGATACGCTTTGGCCTTTGTTCTTTGCTAATGCAAGATTCACGTCAATTGGAGTCTTTGCAGCTTTAAACCCTAAGTGCTTGAATTTTTCATGTATTTTCTTAATATAATGAGATTGTGACAATGGCAGACCTTGAGGAGTCTTATGGATCTTAATCCCCAGAATTAAATCAGCAACTCCCAAGTCCTTCATATCAAACTTTCCAGTTAGCATACGCTTAGTCGCATTTATGTTGGCAATATCATTACTCATTATCAGCATATCATCCACATATAAGCAAACAATTACTATGTGATTGGAACATTTTTAATGTACACACATTTATCACATTCATTTATCTTAAAACCATTTGACAATATTATTTGGTCAAATTTCGCATGCCATTATTTGGTTGCTTGTTTTAGTCCGTAAAGGGACTTAACAAGTCTACATACCTTCTTTTTTTTTACCTGGAACCACAAACCCTTCAGGTTGTTCCATGTAGATTTCTTCCTCCAACTCTCCATTTAAGAAGGTCGTCTTAACGTCCATTTGATGAGTTTCAAGATCATAAGCTGCAGCTAATGCTACTAACGTTCGTATGAACGTAATTCTTGTAACTGGAGAGTATGTATCAAAATAGTCAAGACCTTCTCGTTGTCAATATCATTTGACCACAAGTTTTGCCTTATATTTATCAATAGTGCCATCATCTTTCATTTTCCTCTTAAAGATCCAGTTATAACCCAACAGTTTATTTTCAGGAGGAAGATCAACCAATTCCCATGTATAGTTGTGTAATATGGATTCTATTTCACTATTGACTACCTCTTTCCAAAATAATGATTCCAAAGAAGACATAGCTTCTTTAAATGTTCGAGGCTCATTTTCTAATAAGAAAGTCACAAAATCTGGTCCAAATGAAGTATACATTCTTTGACGTTTACTACGTCTTGGATCCTCCTGATGAAATGCACTTTCTTTTGTTTCTTCCCGAGGTCGTTTAGATCCTTCACCAATCGACTCAAATTTCTTTTTATACGGATATATGTTTTCAAATAACTCAACATTATCTGATTCTATAACCTTATTATTATGAATGTCGGGATTTTTTGATTTATGAATCATAAATCGATATGCTTTACTATTGATCGCATATCCTACGAAAACACAAATCAACGGTTTTCGGTCCTATTTTTACCCTTTTAGGTTTAGGAACTTGCACTTTTGCCAAACACCCAAACACTTTAAAATAATTCAAGTTAGGCTTCCTTCCTTTCCATTTTTCATATGGAATGAATTGTGTTTTACTATGGGGTACTCGATTTAGTATCCGATTAGCCGTAAGAACGGCTTTCCCCCACAAGTTCTGTGGCAAATCAGAACTTATCAACAATGCATTCATCATCTCCTTTAATAAATAATTTTTTCTTTCCGCAATCCCATTGGATTGGGGTGTGTAAGGGGCCGTTGTTTGATGAATAATTCCATATTCTAAATATTTTTATTCAAAAGGATATTCATATTCACCACCCCTATCACTTATTATTATTTTGATTTTCTTGTTAAGTTGTGTTTCAACTTCATTTTTGTATTTCTTGAATGCGTCTATTGCTTCATCTTTACTATTAAATAAGTAAACATAACAATATCGAGTATTGTCGTCAATAAAAGTTATGAAATACTTCTTTTCACCGCGAGATGGTATTGACTTCATGTCACAAATATCTGTGTGAATTAAGTCTAAAGGATTTGAATTCCTCTCAACTGACTTATAAGGATGTTTAACATACTTAGATTCCACACATATTTTATATTTTGATTTGTCGCGTTCAAACTTAGGCAATACTTCAAAATTAATCATTTTCCGCAAGGTTTTTATAATTGACATGACCCAATCGTATATGCCGTAATTCATTTGACTCAAGTAAGTAAGACGAAGATGAAATTTTATTATTATTCTCAACAACCATTACATTCAGCTTGAAAAGGCCCTCAGTGAGGTAATATTTTCCTACAAATATTTCGTTCTTAATTATTACAATCTTATCGAATATAAAAACACACTTAAAACCGTTCTTAATAAGTCCAACAAAGACTAAGTTCTTCCTAATCTTGGGAACATGAAGGGCGTTGTTCAAAGTCACCACCTTGCTAGAAGTCATTTTCAGAAATATCTTTTCACATCCTTCAATCTTGGTTGTTGCAGCATTTCCCATAGAAAGCGTCTCTTCGGGTCCAACAGAAGCATATGTATCAAATGCTTCTATAACAACACAAATATGGCGAGTGGCTCCAGAATCAATCCACCAATCCTTAGGATTTCCCACCAGGTTGCATTCAGAAAGCATAACACATAAGTCATCAACATCTTCGTGCTTTTCAACCATGTTTGCTTGACCCTTCTTCCTGTCTTTTTTGAAGCACGACAATCTACAGATTTGTGTCCAGCTTTTCCGCAGTTTTAGCAATTCCCATTGAAGCGCTTCTTGCTTGGGTTGTTTTTCGGTCCAGAAGCCTTCTTCCTCTTTTTGTTATTATGAGGAGCATCCTCAACAATGTTTGCTCCCATTATTGTTGAGTTTCCACGACCTTTCTTTTCAGCAGCTTTTTTGTCCTCTTCGATTCTCAATTGAATAATGAGATCTTCAAAGGACATCTCCTTGCGTTTGTGTTTCAAGTAATTATTGAAGTCCTTCCACAAAGGAGGCAACTTCTCAATCATCGCTGCAACTTGGAATGCTTCATTGATGACAAGAACTTCAATGAAAATTCTATAGTAAATATAATAAAATTAATACTTTCAACATCAGTATTAATTTGAATTATACCTTCAGCAAGGAGATCGTGAATAATCACTTGCAATTCCTGGACTTGGGTAATAACAGACTTGTTATCTACCATTTTGTAGTCCAAAAATTTAGCGGCAACGAATTTCTTCAACCCAACATCTTCAGTTTTGTATTTTCCTTCAAGCGCAACCCAAAGTTCTTTTGACGTCTCCACATTACTATAGACGTTATACAGATCGTCCTCCAGTCCGCTAAGAATGTAATTCTTGCATAGAAAATCAGAATGCTTTCACGCCTCAGTCATGAGGAAACGTTCATTTTCTAGAGTTTCGTCGGGCTGAACAAGAACATCTTCCTTAATGAACTTCTGTAGACTTAAAGTAGTCAAGTAGAAGAACATCTTCTGCTGCCACCACTTGAAATCAATCCCGAATTTATTTTTGGGTTTTTCCACCGGTGCCAATGCCGGTGTTCGGCTTGTCGATGCATTGGCAGTCACCATCAGAGCAATTTGGTTTCCGTTGTCATTCGTCATTTTTGTAAAAGAATGACACAAACAAACGTTTAAACAACTGGAGTAGAAAATCACGTAGATATTATTCTCCAATGGAGTATAAAATCGCCACGAAGGCTTTAATCTTCAGAACAGTAAATATAACACAAGTACAGAAAATAAAATTAAATTCGTTAAGCTTGTTACTAAAAACTGTATTTGTAAAATAATTTTGGAGAAAATAAAATAAAATATAAACAGAAATATAAACGAAACAGAAGTTAATCCGAGCATACTAAATTCATAGTGTTTCCTTAAGGAATTTAACCCCCTCCTAGTACCCAAGGTTGTGGATTATTTCCTCCTAGGATAGAATGAATTACACACTGGTGTAGCGGTACTTCAAACCCCAGTGTTTCAGCAAACACAAAGTTCGATAGCAAATCACACTTACTGTTGTTTTCTTTGAAGTTAAAACAATGCAGAAGAAAGGAGGAGAACTCAGAAATTCGTATCGAAAATCTGAGAGAACGACTATCGAAAATTCGAAGCCGAAGCCGAGCCGAGCGACGACGACGACGGTGCGAGGCTTGCCTTCTTCTCAACTCGCTAAGAGCTAGAAGAAAAGCAGTTGTATATATACCCATCAAAAATCTTTTCCTCTTCCAATATGAGACAATATCCCTTTGTCAAGAAGGAAAACTCAAATATTTCATTTTTCCTCCATTTACCATTCACCATCTTTTAAGCTACATTAAAACTTAATAACCTAACAATGTGTACCAGAAATTTCTCTAGTCTTTTTTAAAGCCATTCTCTATTGAAGAACTATAAATGAAGAGCTAAATTTTAAAAAGAAAATTTATATGAACGAATAAGGACACGACCAAGATTCGAGAAAGGGAAAAAACTGAGGTATGGGGAACATAAATTGCATTCAGTAAATATAATTTACGGAAAATGGTCTAATATGTCCCTCTACTATGGTAAATTGTTTAAAATTGTCCCCTGTTATATTATTGGGCCATAAAAGTCCCTGCCGTCCAACTATCCTAACAAATCTGCCCTTAGTTAGACGGAGGTGCCACGTGGCATCCATCCGTTCCTGTTTTAAATCTGGGCACATAAGAGACGACCCCGCTCCATGAAACCCACCAGCCCATAACCCGCGACCCAGCGATTTATAACCCAAATTAAACCTCAACCCTAATAACGTCCACGACACAGAGCCATTGTTTTCAAAGGCAAAAAAGTTCTTTTCTGAACACACATAAACCTTCCCATTATCATTGATCAGTGGCTTGCTGAGTTTATATACAGCTTTTTTGAAAAATTCTTGACCTAAACAAAACAAATGTAAAAATTCAAAAAATTTTAGAAGGTTGAACAATCCTATTTCTCATGTGCAATTTTTACGAACTATATTATAAAACGGAAAATGAGGCCAAAATTCAACATCAAGGTCCAATGACAAAAAGGAGGAAAACAAAAGTAAAAATCCCAGCCTAAAATTACTGTCAAAAATTAGGAAGATAAATAGATTCAAAGAAATCATGTAAGCATGTATATATTAAAGAACCAATTCTAATTTACATAAATTGGTACTGAAGATGTATGTATTTATGAACAAATAACATAGAGCAGTAGGAGAAAAACACATCAATTCTATACCATTGGGGTGTGAATTTGGCCAATATAATATCGACAAATTAGTACTCCTATTTCAAATGCTTTTGCCAAAAAGAGCCAAGAGGCATTGGCACTCTAAATTGGTAAGCCAAAAGTGCAATAAGATTCGTTAAAATTACACTGATATTGGAAAATTCTTTATCTTTGAACTAACAATATTATATTATATATGAGAGAAAACAGTAGAAAATATCTTAGTGCAAAAATACTGACATTCCTTTATCACACATCATCTTTTTAACAAACTCACACACCCAATATATTTATACTTAAAAATGATTGGTTATATGCAAAGGACGGAACTGATGTTGATAGTAAAAGCATGGACAAGACCAAAGAAGTAGAAACTGGTCCATGGGGTTTAATTTGGGTTATAAATCGCTGGGTCGCGGGTTATGGGTTGCTGGGTTTTATGGAGCGGGTCGTCTCTTATGTGCCCAGATTTAAAACAGGCACGGATGGATGCCACGTGACACCTCCGTCTAACTAAGGGCAGATTTGTTAGGATAGTTGGACGACAAACACTTTTATGACCCAATAGTATAACGAGGGATAATTTTAAACAATTTATCATAGTAGAGGGACAGATCAAACCCTTTTCCGTATAATTTATAGATTGCATTTGCGATTCATGAACTGCATTTTGTCAATTTAACTTATGAATCAAATACGACTTATAAATCACACTTATCAATACTTCTTATAAATTGAATTCAGCATATTGGATCTATCGCATGTATATAATGACTTGCCTCTATTCTTTTATGTTATGATTTATCCTTATGTCACATTCTACAACACTTCTTACAAATTTATGGTATTCTTGTAAAAACAATATACCACTAGAATTGTTGAACCAAAAGTGCACATTTTAGGAATTTTTTTAAGAAAACTGCATTGCCAAAAGAAAACAGAAAGAAGAAATATTTCAAGTTGAAGTAGAAAATAAATATTTTATTCAATTGCATTCGGCAAATGAAGAGCTAAATTTTAAAAAGAAAATTTATATGAAACAAATAAGGACACGACCAAGAATCGACAAAGGGAAAAAATTGAGGCGTGGGAAACATAATTCGCGTTTGCGACTTATACACTAATTATAAGTCGTATTTGTCAAATTCGACTTATGAATGCATTTGTCTTTAATACTTCTTATAAATCGAATTCGGCATATGAGATTTATCATTTATGGCATGTATAATAATGACTTACCTCTATTCTTTTGTTATGATTTATCCTAAGTCGCATTTTACAAATGCTTTTACATATCTATGGTATTCTCTGGAAAACAATATACCACTAGAATTATTGAACCAAAAGTGCACATTTTAGGAAACAATTTCAGAAAACTGCAGTGCCAAAAGAAAATTATGTTTGAACGTAAATTTAATTTCTGTTTTAGACTAGTGTTGAAATTGGAGAAAAAAAATATAAAATAGGGAAAGAGGATCTCTATCGAGATTATTTCTTCTAGTTACTAGAACTATGTGAGAAGCATGTGATGCTACTGTTTTAAAGGAGATTTGCAGTCGTATCTTATATTTGTGCCACCTTTTAACCTGTACTTTATTTTTAAAAATTATTGATTCAGTAGTCAGCTGACAAAAAATCTGTAATAATATGACAATTACACCCCTAACAAATTGCGTGATCTGCAACCTCATTCGTGAAAAAAAGGTCTCCTCATCTCCTCTCAGCAGCTTTAAAAAAAATAAAAAAAAAACTTGTCCAAATTCATATTCAGAATTACACTTGCATGAAGTTATTTCACCTTGAAGCTAAAACTTCATGCTAATGTAGCATGAAGTTGTTTCATGTTGAAGCTAAA
>MDKI01167663.1:0-92775 GCA_005239505.1 Nicotiana paniculata
TATATGTTTAGGATGAACCCTAAACATGTAAAAGACTTCTATTCCAACTTGGAAACACTTAAAGACCTTTAAAACTCGGACTTAACCGCAACAGGCACCCTGGCGTTGGGCTCTAAGGCCTGGCTAACGCCAGGCACCCCCTGACTTTTGGGGTCTAACGCTTGGCTAACACCAGGCTTGTCCCGGATCGCTCCTATTCGACTCTTGCACGTATTTTCCGACGTTTATGCTCTCTTTTAGCTCGGCTTCCAATTCCAACTCACCTACACATTAAATAAACTTCATTAGGCACATACGACGTGTATTTTTATCATTAAAACACATAAAATGCAAGGTATATAATGCTTAAAATCATGAATTCTAGCCACGCATCAAGTTGGCCTTGGAGCGATTTTGATGCAGGATGGTAGGGTGATTCCCTACACGTTCATACAGTTGAAGGTGCTTGAGAAGAAATATCCAGTGCACGATCTTGAGCTAGTAGCTATTGTTGACGACTTGAAGATTTTGCATCATTATTTTTATGGATTGCATTGTGAGATTTCCACCGATCACCGTGGTCTTCAGCATCTGCTTAAGTAGTACTGAATTTGCGTTAGAGGAGGTGGTTGGAGCTTCTCAAGGATTATGACCTCACTATTTTATATCATTCGGGGAAGGCCAGTGTAGTGGCCGGATTTGCGTGCCAAGTGTAGATGGACTTCGAGATTTGATTCTAGATGAGGCCCATAGTTCGCGGTATTCCATCCATCTGGGTGCCCCAAAAATGTATTAGGATTTGAAGCTGCATTATTGGTGGAGGCGGATGAAGAAAGAATTGTTGAGTTTGTGGCTCGGTGTCTTAACTGTCAGCAGGTCAAGTATGAGCAACGAAGACCAGGTGGATTGCTTCAGAGATTTGATATTCCGGAGTAGAAGTGGGAGCGGATCACCATGGACTTCGTAGTTGGACTCCCACGGACTTCGAGGAGGTTTGATGCTATATGGATTATTGTGGATCAGTTGAGCAAGTCCGCGCACTTAATTCCTGTCGGTACCATTTATTCTTCGGAGCGGTTAGCTGAGATTTATATTAGGGAGATTGTCTGATTGCATGGGGTTCCAGTTTTTATCATTTTTGACAGAGGTAATTAGTTCACATCTCAGTTTTGGAGAGCCGTATAGAGAGAATTGGGTACTCAGGTCAAGTTGAGCACAACGTTTCATCCTCAGACCGACAGGCAGTCAGAGTGTACTATTCAGATTTTGGAGATATGTTGTGTGCATGTGTCATTGATTTTGGGGGTTCATGGGACTAGTTTCTGCCACTCGTGGAGTTTGCATTTAATAATAGCTATCAGTCGAGTATCCAGATGGCTCCGTATGAGGCTTTATATGGTAGGAGGTGCAGATCTCCGGTTGGTTGGTTCTAGCCGGGCGAGGCTAGACTATTGGGCACAAACCCGGTTCAGGATACGTTGGGTAAGGAGAAGTAGATTCACGAGCGGCTTCGCACGGTGCAATCTAGGCAGAAGAGCTATGCAAACCAGAAGGTCCAGGATGTATCTTTCATGGTTGGGATAAGGTGTTGCTGAAGGTGTCGCCCATGAAGGGTGTTATGCGGTTTGGGAAGAGGGGAAAGATGAGTCCCTGGTTCATTGGGCCATTTGAGGTGCTTAAGAAGATTGGGGAGGTGGCTCAAACTATCGTACACTTAAATTACCAAACCGGTACAAGTCTTTAGTCATCTCAAATTTATAATTTACCATATGTTGTAGACTGCCCATAGACTTCCAACATAACGCGTCAACCACAACATTGGCCTTCCTGGGGTGGTATAGAATATCAACATATACCACTCTAGAAGCATCACAATATATAACATAACCTTCTAATACTTCAGGGAGAGCTAGAACTGGTGTTGGGGTTAGCTTATTCTTTAACTGTTGGAAACTCTTTTCACAACTATCGGTCTATTGGAATTTACCTGCTTTATATGTCAACTTCGTTAATGGAGCAGGAATGGATGAGAAATATTCCATAAACCTTTTGTAGTAACCATCTAAGCCCAAGAAACTACATACCTCCATAGGAGTTGGGGGCCTTGGCCAATTCTTAACCACTTCGATCTTTTGATTATCAACTTAGATACCCCCACCTGATACTATATGCCATACAAAAGCCACCGAGATCAACCAAAAATAAAATTTGGGGAAGTTAGCGTACAACTTATGATCCCGAAGTGTGTGAAATACCTTTAGAAAATGCTCTGCATGCTGCACTTCTAATCGAGAATATTCAAAAAATTATCTATAAATACGATCACAAAGATATCCAAAAATTTCTTTAACACCCGATTCATCATATCCATAAAAATTTTTGGTGTGTTGTTTAAGGAAAAAGACATAATAAGGAATTCCTAATAGCTGTATCAGGTCAGAAATGTTGTCTTCAGAATGTCTTCTTCCTTGACTCTTAAATAATAATACCCAGATTTGAGGTCAATCTTTGAAAAATACCTACCATCTTGCACTTGGTCAAACATGTCGTCAATCCTTGGAAGCGGATAGTTGTTTTAATGGTTACCTCGTTCAGCTGTCGGTAATCAATACACATACTCAAAGAACCATCTTTCTTTTGAACAAATAACACCAGGGCACCCTATAGGGAAGTGCTAGGTAGGATGAAGCCCTTAGCAAGAAGATCCTTTAGCTAAACTTTTAGCTCTTTCAACTCAACATAAGCCATCCTTTATGGAGGAATGGATATCAGTTGCATATCGGGAAGCACGTTGATTGAAAACTCGACTTCTCTCTTGGGAGGGATACCTGGGAGATTATTAGTAAATACATCAAAAAATTCATTAACAACCAAGACCGATCAAAGGAGTGGAGGCTTTGCCTCCGCGCCCTGCACTCGCACTAGATGATAAATACATCATCATCTTTTGGGCCTTATGGTAAGAAATAAACTTCCCTTTAGGTGTTGCAACATCACCCTTCAATTCAATAACAGACACTCCTGGAATGTTAAAGAGAACGACTATCTTCCAACAATCTACATTAGCATACTAAGAAGCCAACTAATCCATTCCCTTAATAGCGTAAAATTCTACCATTTCTATTTCATTCAAATCTGCTAAGGTATGACGACCACAAATCATCACATCATTGTCCTTGACTCAGTTACGGGCGTAGACACATCAAATGGCTGACGTAACAATTCCGATTCTTTACCACATTTACTAGAAAAAAATGGAGTAATATATGAAAATTTAGAACCTGGATCTATCAAAGCATACACATTAATGGAGAATACATACATTGTACCTGTAACCACATCTGGTGATGACTCTAGGTTCTGTCGTCCCAAGAATCCATAGATGTGATTCTGTTGTCCACCCTATCTAGACACTCCACTTCTTCCAATCGATGGTTGCATGACTTTCTCATAGGGGCGTACTGTTGATGAAGAACCTTCCACACATCCCGTTGGCAGCATCACATTACTGCCACCTCTCACTGGGCAAAAATGCATAATGTGGTCGTGTTGCCCACACGAACAACATAAATCTGAAACCTGGAGGTGTTGTCTAAATTGAGTCCTACCACGTCAACCACAATATTCCATCGGGAGTTTCATCTTACTAGGGGATTATAATATAATTTCTATCCATAGGAATTCTGACCCTGACTAGAATAAGTGATCCGATCACGATGCTGACCATAGGACTATTATGCTGCATGCGGCGCTGGATCAGAGGGATGCCGAGGAAAAAAAGTCTAATTTTTCCTTGAGGCTATCTTGTATCACATGTAGACTGGGATATCTTATGTTGGCCCTGATCTTTCTCTTAAGAAGCTCGATGTTGCCTCTTACGATCCTCCATGTTTCAGTGTTGGCTTGAATATAAGTAGTATCCATATTCGGACTCACAAAATCAGTGGTACATCCATTAGTCAAATATGGTCCTAAATATCAAAAAAATTGATGTACTTTATCACTCATCTCATCCATAACCGAAGAAGCATACTTAACCAAGGAGTCAAATTTCATACTACACTCTCGAACTGTCATATTTTCCTACTCCAACTTTAAGAATCTATCTTGCATGTCTCAGCGGAGCCCAATAAGAAAATACTGCTGCAGAAATGCCTCAGAAAACTCCCTCCATCCTGCTGGTGGGACAAGACGTCCCCTAGACTTTTTCGAAGTTTAATACAAGGTCATAGCAATATCCCGAATCTATAAGAGGCAAGCTCTACATATTTAGTGTCAGTGGCATGCATAACTTGTGAAGTCTATTGCATCTTATCTTGAAAATTCTGGGGATCTTTGTTTGGATATGTTCCGGTGAATAATGGGGGGTCCAGGTTAATAATGTCCTAAACTCTCGTGCTAACTGCTCTATTATAGATGACACGAGCCTGAAGTTGTGCCTGCAAGGTTAGTAATCGAGTTAATAGAAGCACAACACTTCTCGTAAATATATCTTGGATAGGAGAAACCATGGGAAAGATCGGGGATACGTGAGATTCTCTTTGTCGTTCCGGGGGTAGTGGTTCTGTTCTCAAAACCTGAGTACCAGCCTCCTCATGAGGCTCACGTTGATCCATATGGGCCGGTGGCACCTGACTAGAACCCTCCCCGGCCTCTTTATATATTCTCCAAACAACCTCCTGACGTCTTATAGTAGGCATTTCCATAGACATAAACAAGATCAAGATTAAAAGTGTATACTTACAACTAAGATCTATCGCACGATCTAAATTAGAAATATAGGTTTCACCTTAGATATCATGTAGCCTCATGTTTATAACTTTGGTGCACGACATACCCATAAACAAGACCCTATTGAATATGGCTTGCAGACACCCTAAGATAAACCCACTCCGATACCAAGTTTATCACACCCCAATCTTGGGAGATGCGACCAACACACGACACTCGAAGGCCCGTGCGAACCAACGTCCAGACTTAGACCTTTCAATATGGAATCTCGTCCAACAAGGCCTCTAAGTATAATACAAAAATTAATAAATGTTCTTAATTGACTATGGAAGAAACCTTAACACTGACTATACATGTATACATCTATTGGCAAGAGAGTCATAAATGTATTTTCATACACACGAGACACTAGTCTTCTAGCCTCTAAGAGGACCATAATATAAAAGTTGGTCTAGACTGGGACCCACCATACCTAAATGATAAAGAAACTCGCTCCAGTACCTATTGACTTTAGTACATCTACTCTAAGGAAGTTGTGTGCGACAACCAACTGTTTATATGTACACCCTACTAGGGGGGACATAACCGGGTCTATCTGTACCTGTGGGCATAGACACTGTGCCCAAAAAAAAGGGGTGTCAGTATGAAAGATATACTGAGTATTTAAAGCTTATAATCAATGTAAACGAAGAATATAACATAAGATATCTGAATATGCCATTTCAACCTGAACACCGAAGACAATCCACCGGGGGCGTGCACTAAAGTGATTATGAATCATGAATGTATGTGAGTTTTGTAAAAGGTTAGCCACTATTGGGGATATGCATTAAGTATAATATAATGTTATTTATCCAGTCTCTGGGGCACATTATCTCATATCATACCTGACTTCATATATGACTCGGTAAAGCCATATGCATTCATGCCATGATACCCGGGCTCAAGAGGTCTCGGTTGTACCTAACATCAATGCAACTCGCCATATCCATCCTAAAGATATCTCGGTCGTGCCTGACCTCAGGAGAGCTCAATCGTATTTGTATCAATAGAACTCAGCGTTCCTGGTTACAAGAGGACTCAATAGTATTTCATAACACATCATTATGTAATAGGCCTCACAGAAGTCTTGGTATTATCCGACTACACGAGGGCTCAATGAATACTTCATAACTTGTCTCGTCATACCCAACTTATCAGTGGCTGCGGAATTGGTGTCGTACCCCGCCAAATATAGTGCATCTCGGTAATGTAAGATAAATACATATATACGTCAAGAGCAAGACCGATCTCAGAATAAATTACATTTCACCAGCTCAAGATATTATCCGAAAACATGTAGACAGTAAAGGAAATGCCACCGGCAAAGAATATACAAGAACATGAACAACCTTGTCAAAAGAGGCTTAAAACAATTCAGTCTTATAACATATCGATAGTTTAGATGAAGCGGTTACACAAAGACATCCCAAGAAGAAAAAGTGCCTTACATACCTTGTTGAAGAACAAGTTACGCTTCCTAAATTCTAACACTTCTATGGTGATTATCTCCTCCTCTATGGAATACCCAAAATCAGTATAACAAGAAGATATAGGATACAATGATGATCACAAGATTATTTACGCTAAATCCCACTAGTTTCGCCTTTGATTTAGCCTAGAGTTGTTTAGGAATTCTTGAAGAGGTTTAAGAGTGTTTTGGGTGAGGTTAAGCTGGCGATATCTTCTATAATTAAAGAAAAGTAAGCTAGACTACCTTTTTATACCAAGTCTAGAAATTCCTCTGCCGCAAATTCCAAACGGGTCATCCCCACAGGCCACTGTGCCCAATCAGGCAGCTAGCGCAATTTGATCAATTGTAATCACCACTTTGTCCTTATAACGTGTTTTCGGACGATTGGTTGCGCCAAAACCTCATTTATATTCAACTTCGTATGGAGGAGGGAGTGTGGGATGTAACACATGATCCATTAATTATTGGGTTCGTCGGTACCGGGTTCTTCTAGTGGTTATTCTTGTTCATGGGGTCTGACTTAGGACCAATAGTCATTTCCAGTAAACGTTTGCTATGATTTTGGAGAGAGGAAGTATTTCCCCCATCTTCAGAGAGGTCGAGTGAAGAAGGGGTTCATACAATGATTCCCTTACCAAATGCTACACCACCCGCTTATCCATCTCAAGGTGGAGGTCATCAGGACATGGTTATCCTAGAATGGGAGCTTAGTCTAGTGGAGGTTAGGCCAGATGTTATGTGTTCCTAAGGAGGACTGAGGCTTTTTCTTTTGATGTATATATTACATGTATTATTTCATTTTTCCTTGAGTAGAAAGGTCGAGAGTATGGGGAGTTTAGCAATTATTCCAACTAGGAAGAGGCCTTTGGATATGGATGTTAGGACTTTGGCCAAGAAGTTCGTAATATTTGATATATCGGAGCCTATCAGGGTCTTTGCTTGTGTTGTATCTCAATTGTCCATGTTTGAGCGAATCAAGGCTCATGCGTATGATGATATCCACTTGCTAGTCCTTAAGGACACAATGCAACTCGGTGGTGCTATGGAGGTGACTACTGGTGATGATGGTGTATTGCGCCTTCAGGATCAAGGCTCATGCGTATGATGATATCCACTTGCTAGTCCTTAAGGACACAATGCAACTCGGTGGTGCTATGGAGGTGACTACTTGAGGATGATTTTAGTTTGTGATATTCTATTAATCTAGGTGCTGCAAAAATGTACCTCGACTTGAAGCAACATTATTGGCGGCAAAGGATGATGAAAGACATTATAAAATATATTGCTCGGTGTTTGAATTTTCAGTAGGTCACATATGAGCATCAGAGACATGGTGGTTTGCTTTGGAGGATTAAGATACTGGAGTGGAAGTTAGAGCGTATAACTATGGACTTTGCTTTGGAGGATTAAGATACTGGAGTGGAAGTGGGAGCGTATAACTATGGACGTCGTGGTACAGTTTCCACGGACATTGAGGATACTTGAAGCGGCTTGGGTCATTATAGACAGAATGCATGTGTTCACATTTCATTCCAGTCATGAGTTAACACACTTCGGAGCAGTTGGCTAAGATCTGCATCAAGGAGATTTTTTGCTTCATGGTGTAGTTGTTTCTATCATCTCGGATCGCGTCACTTAGTTTAATTCGAATTTCTAGAGAGCAGTTCAGCGTGAGTTAGACACGCCGGTTGAGTTGAGCACTGCATTTCACCTTCAGACGGATGGGCAACCCGAGTGGATCATTCAAACTTTGGATGATATGTTAAGGGTATGTGTCATAGATTTCAGAGGCAGTGGGATCAATTTCTTCTGCTAGCAGAGTTTGCTTACAACATAGCTACAAGTCGAGTATCCATATGGCTCCATATGAGGCCTTATATAGAAGGTGATTTCATTTTCCAGTTTGTGTTTGAGCTGGCGAGGCTAGACTATTGGGAACAGATTTTGTTCGTGATGATTTGGAGAAGGTGAAATTGATTTAGAAGAGGTTTTTTACAACGCACTCCATGAAAAAGTGTTATGGTGATAGGAAGGCTCGTGATGTGACATACATGGTGGGTGAGAAGGTTCAACTCAAATTTTTTCCCATGACAAGTGTGATGAGATTTGGGAAGGTCAAGTTGAGCCCTTGGTATATTGGTCTTTTCGAGGTGTCAGAAAAAGTTCGTGAGGTGGCCTACAGACTTGTTTTTCCATCAAGTTTTATCGTGAGTTCATCCGGTGTTTCAGTTTCTATGCTTAAGAAGTACAATGAGGATCCATCACATGTATTGGGTCTCAACTAGGTGCGACTAGACAAGGATTTGTATTATGACGAGGAGTCAGTGGTCATTTTCGATAGGCATGTTTGGAAGCTTATGTCAAAGAATATCACATTAGTGATGTTTTAATTTAGAGGTTAGCCGATCGGTGAGGAGACTTGGGAGACCGATAATGTCATGTGAAATAGATATTCTCAGCTTTTTGATATACCACGTATGATTCTCAACTCGTTTTATCTAACACATTTCATTTGTTACATCATCTATAAGTTTCAAGTACCCACATTTACATGATTGGGTGGAACAAGAGTCTAAAACACAACATAATCAATTGAACTTTCTAATACTCATATACAACCAACGTAGTGTCCATGGAGCCTCTAAATAGATACAAAATAGTACTACAAAACTGGCGGAAACAAAGCCCCGGTTATACCTCAAGTACAATACATAAGGAACAAAAGATGTACGACCACGAAATGAAATGGGGCTCACCAAGACTGCTGAGAGGAGTATACTTCTAACACTAGGTCGATGTCGCCTGCTGTTGAACCACCTGTATCAACGAGAGATACAGTGCCCCCGGCAAAAGGGACGTTAGTGCCGTCGAATAGCACTAGTATGTATAACTAAACACCATCTCATTAGATTGAACAATAATACAAGAAGAAAGTAATCATAAAATCAATAAAAGCTTTAAATAACACCACGACATCAAATTAAGAATCACATAAGTTTTCAAGTAAATTTTCATGGCTTTAGGTTTGGGACATCATCAATATTGATACTTCATTATCCACAACACCACCATATTCTTACGCGGAGTCCGATCATGACCCGATCAGCTAGGTCATGTCATTTGAGATATCAACCTTTATCACAATTTCGATTTCTATTTCAATTTCCAGTTTCAATTTTTGGCACAGTCACCACCATGTGTGCGGTATGGCGTCTGATCACGTCCGATCGTCTAGGCCGTCTTTCCCAAGACATTACCATTTTCTATCGATCATCTCATTTCATACTTGTCTCTTGAACACATTTCACAATTCCCCTTTTTACACATTCAAATAACATTATCACCAACAACAATAAGGACTATCATGTAAGGCATTTGTACACATAAGGAAAAAAACTTGGGAAATCCTAAGCACATAGAGGCTTTTCATACAAATTGGCATAACAACCTTTATTCGAGTTTGACTTCAACTCTAGGCATTTGTAGCACATATTCTATATTTTTAATACATCCTCAATTGATAAGATAATCATAATGAAAGCATTAGTACACATATTGTACATATATTTCTCAACACAAGCACATTCAGAATATTAATTTGTATAACGATCAATTTGGAAAGTTCACCGATTGCATGAATACCATGGGGTTCGATTCTATGGAGAGGGGGTTTTAGCCATACATACCTAAATTGAGCTTTCCTTAATTTCTACAATAATTCTGGAAACCTTAGCACCTTCAATCTATTTTAGGAGTACAACAAGTTGAATAAAAAATTAAAAGGATGTTCAAGATTCTAGCTCATTTGAGCATATTATCAAATACAAGGTGTGAATTATATTCTTAAGACTCTTTTTGTGAAAGATTCAATCATCCCACACCCCACCCTTCACCATTTTTAGCTCAGAATCTCCCTACATTCCTTTTTAACACATGCATTTAAGATAATCACTCACATCCCCATGAATTACCTTTATAATGGCCCATTCTAGTTGCATTTTAATATTAAGAATTTGGTGATAGAATCTTATCTCTTAGGAAGAAGACCTAGGTGCCTCTCTTGACAGCCTTCAAGGTTTAAACAAGAATTAAGGAGTAATTTTGATAAAAAAACATTTTCTCCCTCTAAGACTCTCTTTCTCACTCTAAAAAAATCAGAAAAATAGCTTCAAAGTGGTATGGTGTGGGTGTTTTAACGAAATTGGGTCGGGTTAAAAAACCCCAAAAATGAAGCTCCGGAACAGGTTCTGATGTTCGCAAAATGCCGCATAATGGCCCTCTAAGGCCCCGTAATATTTTTACCTAGAAACCCGAAACTTCTTGGTGCCGAGATTATATTTATGTGTTATAATATTTATATTTATGAGCCAAATTTCTTCGTGTTCGTACTTTTTGGATTAAATAGTACGCTTTCGGCTAAAGGAAAAATGTATGGCAGATGTGTGTGTTTCTGCGGCCCATTATGCAGCCGCATAATCACTCTGCAGACGCATATTGGCCGCAGAGTGAGGCCGAAAGTTTAGCCGATTTTGAGGTCAGCTATGCAGTCAATTATGCGACCGCATAATCATTATGCAGGCCACATAATTTCTCTTGGGTTTTTGCGAAGGGGGTTCTGCGGTGGCAGACCTCGGCAGAAAAATTCAAGTTTTGGGAGCTTCTTTTGCGGTCACTTTTTGAATCACATAACTATATGCGACCGCAGTCCTGTTTCGGGGCACCAATTTTTCTTATTATAAACCCCGACCCTATTTCGATAAAACACCCATTTTAGACCAGTTTGAGCCTATTTTCTGATATTTTCTTGAATGAGAGAGAGAGTTTTAGAGGAGGGCCTAATATTAATCAAATTGATCTTCAATTATCACTTAAAGCTTTGAAGATATTCAAGCAAGGTACAAAATTCTTCATCCTAAGAGGTAAGACTTCATCACCCCGACTCTTGATTCCAAACATAGCTATAATGGGATACTAGTGTGATAATTCATGTGGATGGGGGTGATTACATTGCATTCATGTAATATAAAAGAGTGTGAGAAAAACGTAAGCTAATAATTGTGTCCCATAAAAAACACCTTGAAACCGCAATACACACTTAGTATTTGATAAAATGCTCAAGTGAGCTAAAACCATGAATGTCTTTCTAATTTTTGGTTAAATTTGTTATGTTGCTAAAATATATTGAGTTTGCTAAGAGTTCCGAATAATTGTAGAGTCAAAGAAGCTCAATTGAGGTAGATGGCTAAAAACCCCTCTTCTTAGAAATTGAACCCCCATGGTGCCCCTACAAGTGGTGTAAGTCTCAATCCTGATTGATGTAAGGGATAACATTTCAAACGTGCTTGTGTTGTAAAAACTTTATGTGTAATATAAATTCAATGCTCCCCGTTAATCTATGTTGTTACTTGGTGATGTATTAAAGTTATGGAATATGCATTAAATTTCCAAAGTATGTGAAAACCTCTATATGTTCACGATTAATGATTTCTCACCAGTGTACTTGATATCTTGAATTGAAAGGCTTGTTGATGAAATTGATAATAATGTGAAACATGTGGAAAAAACTTGAATTATGAAATGCGACAAAGTGCCAGGTGTGAATTAGTAATTGTGGCCACTAGCATTTAAGGATTTGAAATATGTGTGTGCGAAATAAGGAATGAGATGATTGATGAAAAAGGGAAATTTATTGAGTAGGACGGCCTCGCCGATCGGGACGTGATCGGACACCGTGCCACACACATGGTGGTATTGTGATGTGAATTGAACCGGAATTGAAACAGGAATTGATATTGTGGAAAAATATCTCCAAGGGAGATGACCTAGCCGATCGGGTCGTTATCGGACTCTGCATAAGAGTACGGTGGTATTGTGAATAATGAGGTGTTAGTCCTAATAATGGCCAAACTAAAGTTATAGCAATTTCACTTGAAAGCTTATGTGATTCTTTATTTGATGTTGTGGTGTTGCCTATGTTTCTCGTTGATTTCTTGATTACTTATTCTTTCATTATTGACCTTTCTAAGAAGATGGTGATTAGTTATACATGCTAGTACTATTCGCCAGTACTAACGTCCCTTTTACCGGGGGCGTTACATCTTTGAATGGATGTAGGCGGTTCCTTAATAGAAAGTTCTGATCGCAGATAGTGGTGCATCCTCCTTGCGGTAGTCTTCGTGAACCACTATTTCTTCCAGGGGCCCTGTAGTTCTTCTTTTGACATATTTACCATGTTTTGAGGTATAGCTGGGGCCTTCTCACTGGCATGGTCATATCTATGTTTTGTATCTTTAGAGGCTCCGTAGACGTATATGTGAGTTATGTATGGGTATTGGCTGAGTCACTGGATCATGTTCTATTTTGAAACTCTTTTCCACAAAATTGTAAACTGTGTACTTTTGGAAATTTAACTGGAAATGGATACAATGAAACAGAACTAGCAATGTTTATATACATATACATCTATTCATTCCCCTGTTCAACTTATAGTAATGTGTTCCCTTTTTTCATGAATGATAAGGGTAGGGAAGGTCTAATAGGCTTTCTCGGCCGGGTTCACTCGGTTGAGCACCGGTCGCGCTCCCTAAGGGTGGGCGTGACAGGACTTCAACCCATGCATTTTTCTGGTTCTGTTTGTGACAAGTCTATGGTCGCAGACCTATTCTGCAGTCACATAATGCGTCGCAGAACTCCTACATGACAAATCTCAAAGTCAGATCTGTGATTAAAGTGCGGCCCGCAAAATGATTCTGCGGTTGCATAATGTGCCACAAAAATTACACAAAAAATGACCCAAATCACTGCCTCGCTCTGCGGCCATTCTGCGGTCCCAAAATTGGCCGCAGAAATGCCCTATTTTTCCACCATTTTCCTATAACTTCTTTGAGCATTGATCAATCACAAAATCCCGAACTTAGTTCGGCATCATAAAATCCCGATTTTTAGGAAAAAATTTACGGGGCCTTACATCCTCCCCCACTTAAGATCATTTGTCCTCGAATGAGTGTCAAGGTCTACTATTAGACACTTATGCAACTCAGTTTTCCATACCACCCACCAGTAGCCCCAAATTTAACTAACTCCCTTTATTTCCAAAAACATTATAGAGTTTCCATTGTAACTAGTCCTATCCACCTGTTAGAGAGCCCCCAAAACACATCTCATAAGCAAAAGCACAATCCAACGACATAACAAAACTCATAATAATACTAACAGTGGCCTTATAAGCAACATATTACCAAAGGAATGCCTTTTCATTGACTGAACACGTGATACAAGATTCATAGGCGACAAGTTCATAATAAGAAAGGATTACACAGCTATTCAAACACGTAGGGATACTTCCTTGTCATTTCATCTTCGTCCTCCCAAGTGACCTCTTCAACCTGCTGGTTTTGCCATAACACTTTCACGGAGGCAATTTATTTATTCCTCAACTTTAAGACTTGTCTATCAAGAATGGCAATAGGAATTTGTTTATATGACAGTTCTTCACTAACTTCAATGGTCTCAATCGGCACAATGACTGACGGATCTTCAAGTATCTTCTTCAACATAGACACATGGAATACCGGGTGGACTAATGATATTTCGGGTGGTAGTTCAAGCTTGTACGCCACCTGGCCAATCCTCTAAATGATTTTGTATGGCCCGATGTACCTCGAACTCAATTTCCTTTTTCTTCCAAACCGCATAATGTCCTTCATGGGGGAAACCTTCAAGAATACCCAACCATCTTGTTTGAACTCTAAGTCTCTACGACGAACATCCGAATAGGATTTTTGACGGCTCCAAGCAATTTTCGACCGCTCCTTTATGATCTGAACCTTCTCCATAGCCTGATGCACAAGGTTTGGCCTATTAACTCAGCTTCCCCAATCTCGAACCACCCAATGGGAGATCTACATCTCCTACCATACAATGCCTTAAATGGTGTCATATGAATATCAAAGCTCTAATTATAAGCAAACTCTATGAGTGGCAAATGATTGTCCCATCTACCCTTGAAATCCAGAACACAAGCACACACAAGCGTTTAAATATACCGCTATGCTTGCCCGTTGGTTTGTGGATGGAAAGTTGTGCTAAGATTTACCTAAATATCCAAGCCTTGCTGAAATTTCCTCCAAAAATTGGCCGTGAACTGAGCCTCTCGATCGGAAATGATGGAAATTGGAGTGCCATGAAGCCTCACTATTTCCTTGATATATAACTAAGCATACTATTCCACTGTGTCAGCAGACTTAACTGGCAAAAAGTGTGTTGATTTCGTGAGTTGATCCACGATCACCCAAATAGAGACAAACTTGCGCAGAGTACGCGGTAACCCTACCATAATGTCCATATTAGTCATTTCACACCCACATTGGAATTTCTATATTCTTTGCCAACCCACCGGGCCATTGATGCTCGGCCTTCACTTGCTGATAGTCCAGACACCTTGCCACAAAGTCTGCCACGTTCTTTTTCATGTCTTTTACCAATAGATTTACTTGAGGTAATGATACTTCATTTTAGAACCTAGGTGCACGGAATACCTGGAAGCGTGAGCCTCGGTCATGATTCTTTCCCAGAGATCATCTACATTCGGAACACATAGCCGCCCTTGGTACCTTAGTGTACCATCGTCCATGCCAAGAGTAAAAGCCATCATTTTATGTTTGTGAATACCCTCCTTCAGTTGTACCAACAATGGATCGTTTTATTTTTTCTCCTTGACCTCCGCCACAAGCGGTGATTCCTCCGTATTCTGTACAATTACACTTCCTTTATTAGAGTCCACAAAAAGAACTCCCAAACTAGCCAACTGGCGAACCTCACTGGACAACTGCCTTCAACATGCCTCCAAGTGAGCCAAAATACTCGTAGATTTCCGGCTAAATGCATCCGCCACAACATTACCCTCCCCGGATGATACAAAATATCGATGTCGTAGTCTTTGAGCAAATCCAACCATCTTCTATGCCTCAGATTCATCTCCTTATGTTTGAAAATATATTGAAGGCTTTTTGTTTTCGTGAATACATCCACATGAACCCCATCTAGATAATGATGCCAAATCTTCAACGCAAACACCAGTGCCGCAAGTTCTAAGTCATGTGTTGGATAGTTCTTTTCATTGTTCTTGAGTTGCATGGAAGGATAAGCTATAACCTTGTCGTGTTTTATTAACACACACACAAGCCCGATTCTTGAAGCATCGCAATATACCACAACCCCATTTCTACCCTCTAGCAGGGTAAACACCGGTGTCGTAGTTAACCTCGACTTCAACTCCTTTAAGCTCCTTTCAAAAGCACCGGACCATTAGAACTTAACTTCTTTCTGAGTCAATTTAGTCAACGGAGAGGCAAGAGTAGAAAACCCCTCCACAAACTTGCTGTAATACCCTGCTAAGCACAAGAAACTTCGAGTCTCTATTGGACTGGTAGGTCTAGGCCAATTCTTCACCGCTGCAATCTTTTGACGATCAACCTTAATTCCTTTTCAAGAGACGACATGACCCAAGAATGTAACAGATTTAAGCCAATATTCACATTTCCTAAACTTTGAATAATATTGGTGCTAATGAAGAGTCTGCAGAACTGACCTGATGTGATCGATGTGGTCCTCTCGTCTCCGCGAATAGACAAGGATATTATCAATGAATTCTGTCACAAAGGAGTCAAGAAAAGGCTTGAAAACCCGATTCATAAGATCCATGAAACCTGCCGGGGCATTTGATATCCCAAAAGACATTACCGGAAATTCAAAGTGCCCATACCGGGTTCTAAAAGATGTTTTCGGATATCCTGCTCCCTGATCTTCAATTGGTGATACGTGGATCGTAAATCAATTTTGAAGAAGTACCTGGCACCTTGTAATTGATCAAAGAAATCATCTATCCTAGGCAATGGGTACTTAGATTTTATTGTTACTTTGTTGAGATGCCTGTAGTCAATACACATCCTATCAATCGATCTTTCTTTGTCACAAAGAGAACTGGTGCGCCCCAAGGCGACACACTCGATCGGATGAAACCCTTCTTTAACAAATCCTTCAATTTCTTTTAGATCTTTCAGTTGTTCTGGTGCCATTCTGTAAGGTGGAATAGATATAGGTTGCATGTCTCACGTCAATCCCAAATCAATCACCCTATCGGCCCGAATTCTAGGGAGCTCATCTGAAAAGACATCCGGAAACTCATTTAGGACTGGTACAGACTCAAGCGTAGGTGCTTCAACATTGGTGTCCGTAACCCGGACAAAATGGTAAATACACCCTTTCTTGATCATCTTTGTGTCCGTAAGATAAGAAATGAACCTGCCATTTGGCGCCACATTATACCCCTTCCATTCAACGACTGACTCATTAGGAAATTCAAGCCCCATAGTTCTAGTTTGTAAATCGAGCTTAGCAAGCCATGAATAAAGCCAGTCCATCCCCAAAATTATATCAAAATCAATCATCCCCAACTCAATGAGGCCAGTTATGGTATCCCGACAACACACAGTGACAACACAACCTCTTTAAACCCGCACATTCATAATAGACTCACCAACCGGAGTATATATAGAGAACGGCTCAGGAAGTTGTTCCGGTTCTATCTCGAATTCCATATCAACATAACGAGTAACATAGGACAAGGTGGAACCGAGATCAATAAGGGTATACACATCATGAGATTCAACAATCAATATACCTGTGACAACATCTGGAGAAGCCTCCGAACTCTAGCGACCACTCATATGATAGACACGGCTGGGTCCTCCCGAACTCTACACCTCTACACCTAGTTCGGCATCACAGAATCCTGGTTTGCAAGAAAAACTTTACAGGGCCTTTCATGACCAAGGTTTTACTTTTGTATAAATGACCTCAAATTGGTTGTTCGATTGTTCCAATAGGTTTGTATGTTGATTTTGGACTTAGACGTATGTTCGGAATTGGATTCGAATGCTCCTAGGTTTATTTGGCTCTAATTGGCGAAAGTTAGATATTGGAAGGTTTGACCGATAGTTAATTAAAACCGAAATTAGGGGAATACTACCTGGGTTATGGGATTAATGTCTCTCTTATTGTGTTCTTACGATTAATATAATCACTCGATTTATCTAATTTGTTGATAAGCATGGTTTATTTTTCTCGCAAAGTTCTTTCGACGCTTCGCTCGCCTATTCAAGCCAACCGAAGACTATATGTCTATATAATCAGAATTAACAAGAATGCATGTGTATTTACTAGGAAAATGACCAAGTAAGGCAACTAGAATATGTCTATCCTAATCGCGAATCTATTCCCTGATGCCCGATTCAAGAACTTACTCTATGCAATCTTAAATACAATCTATAGTTCCCACTTTCGAGTTAAACTATGAATTCTTAGATAGTAATCTATTGTTAGCTACGCAATAGAATAACTAAGTGCAAGATTGAATAAAAAAATTAATATGATATAATTAAAAAATATTATTGTTTGCCCTAAAATTTTGATAACAATTAAACTTATATTGTGGTTTTAAGGATATGTGATTTCACCCAATACCAATTAGCAAATGAGAAAGTAAATGACTGAATAAGCTGTAAAATAAATCAAACCAGTATGCAAGCTGGGCCTGAACCTCGAAATGACGTATTCTCGAGGTGATACTAGTATAAGAACGATTAAGATAACATAATTCTGATGAACAATAAGCAAAAAAATATGCAAGAAAGAAATATTTGTATAGCTTTTTCTCAGTGAACAGTGAATATACAAATGACTGGAATTCCCCTTTATATAGTAGAGGAATCCAAATTATGGTATACTTCTAATTACAGAAGGAAATCGTATAAACAACTGACTAACCGCTACTGATTTGACCCGTTCCGAGATTCACGCCACGATCCTCGACCAGTCACGAATACCCATTTTTTCCCTTACTAAGCTATCCCGATATTACTCGAAGTCTATCTCTTATGGACTAGATTGATACCGACCTCGATCTAGAAAGAGGATTCTATTTTGGACTCAATGTCGCAGCTCTTCGATGCAACGTCCTAGTCTCGATCAAATAGCGAAATCGGGTAGCCCTAATTTCTATTGTATACAATTATCAAGCGTTAAACTACAATAGTCAATAACAACCCATAACACATAATAATGAGGTTCTTAGCCACTTATGTTCAAGACAATACTCAACATATTATTTTTAAGTGTAAAAGTTAAGAATACAAGATGGAAGATTGATGAATATTATGCTCCTTTCGTGTTTCTTGGCCTTTTCTTGTCTCCAAAATTGACTAATCCCTCACTAATTACGTTTAGGGGTTATTTATAGGCTAGGGTTGGAGTTTCCAATCCCAAATCCACGTAGGAAACGCTTAATACATGGATTGGCAAGATCAAACCTCACAGCTCGTGGGGACTAGTGTGTAGTATGCCCTTGAGTGGGCGACGCCTATTGTATCACCTGGTGTACCGTGCCCAGCACCAAGCGTTTCTTGTCCTGGCACTCGGTTCTAGAATATTTTCATTTTTTTCCTTTACGTGCTTTTTTGTGTATCTTTGATATCCATGACACGCCCCGAACCTGGGGGGCGAGACCGGCACCCGTGCCTCACCTATCCTTGCGTACTAACTTGCGACTAAGAGACTCTTAACATATAATGTCATACTTTTGTCATGGGCAACATTGCAATACAATTTGTGAACGCTGACTAAACATCAATATAATGCTGGGCCGATAAGGCCGGCATAAGTACTACAGCTAGAAAACCAACAAAATATACATACAAGGCTTACAAGCCCAACATAATGCACTAACTGACATGATATGTGTACAAGCCTCTACTGAAGGATGTACTGTGATCGGAACAGGGCCCCGATCTATTGATAACATATATATATATATATATACATATATACACAAGATGTACATAAAACTCTAGACCCGACAACTCTGAAGGACGTGGAGCTTACCGATCAAGCTGAACTCGGGCAACACCTACTAAGGAGGTCTACTTGTCTGTCTGTCTGAACCTGCACGCATGAAATGTAGTATCCCCGAAAAAAGGGTATGTAAGACAACATAATAAATGAAAGCTGAAATTGATTTAATAATATAAGATTTGAAAGTAACTAGGAGTCAAATATAATCTAAAGATATGCTTACATGCTGATACCGACTCAACTCTCTCAATATAGTACGTAAAATAGTTGCCTGGCCTTTTAGGGCTCGATATATATAACTGCTCTGTCGAGTAGGCTCACTCATAGGCACTCGACCATACTAGGCTCTATATCTCGGCCCTGCTGGGCTCGCTCATTGGCACTCGGCCACAGTAGGCTTAGTATATAACTTACCATCCAATCAAAGGTTTCCCTATAGGGGCCTGCCCACCGATTACATCTCGATGGTGGTGAAAATACTGTAATTTATATATATATATATATACACACGCACACACCCTCTGCTCTCTTGACTGGAAGAGGACAATACCCAATAGAATATAAAGTCCCGATAAGGGAGAATGCTGTAACTTATGAGACTAGGATAATATATATAAATTCGGGAGTATGAACTTCTCTTTATGCCTCGTTATCAAGAACATGTAGTTAGGAGATCATGCAATAATGAGGGAAGGGATTAAACCTAGCATACCTTAGTCGATTCTCTTGACAATCCTTCTAACAAACGCCAATTGCGACGAAACACAATAACATCGAGATTGAAATAGGGAGCGATCCGTATGATATTATTTGAGAAAGATTGGACCGTACTCACTTAGAATCGCAAAATCATGTTGCCATAACATTACGTAGTCTCGTACGATTTTTGTAGCAAAATTCATGTTGCTAACATTTTGAATGAGTTGCTATAGTATTGAGTAATATAACTCATATGAATATTGCTGAAGGAAATCGTTTCTTGTATATTTTTCCATAAGCATCTCAATTTTTGCTATTTGCGAGATCTTTTACATTTTATTTGACTAAGCCACCTCATCCTTTAATTGTGACACTCATCTTATGAACTTTAAGAGTCACATTTTGTGTCTTTGATCTTTGTTCCAATTGCTGCCACATTTTTGTCTTAATAAACATATCCAAACTTACTTAATTAGCTTAATTACTTAGTTAATCTCCCACTAAAAATTCATACTTACCCAATTATCCACATAATTAAGAATTATCTCAAATTATTTAAATTATTACTCATTTTTAGCACACCTTATATATCTCACTATCATGGTCATGTGGTACCTTGTATGTCACTAGTCCATAAATATTGGGTATTATAGCTTGGACCGCATTTTATCCCAAATTTCCAAACTCCGACGAAATTCATTTCCTTCGATTTGATTACACTCTCTCCTTCACTAATTTACTCGTTACATGTTTGAAATAACATAATTATTATAATCTCAAAATAATCTTATTCCCGAGCTTACGTCGATTAACTTACGATGAAACTTTAACGTATGAAAACATGGGGTGTAACATCATTCCCCCCTTTGGAACGTTCGTCCTCGAATGTTGACTGATGCACTTGTCATTTTCATATTCCATGTCTTCCGAATACTTTAGTACTCTCCTGGCCATTTAGGCAACTGTTCTGTGAATAAATCCAGTGGCCAAGGCATTCCCCCCCTTTAGGCCTCTTTCTTATACCACAACTTAAGGACGAAATTTTTCCAATCTCGTAATTGTTGCTACCTTATGTCTTGCAGCCTGTACGACTCTGACCTCTTAAGTGCTTATATGCGACTCTTCTATCCTTTTTCCTCCACCTTTTAGCCAATCTCTAGGCCTCACTTTGTAAACATATACAAAGCTTGATAGGATGCCCCTCTGGGCATCTATGGGTGTACTGAAGTTCTTCTCTCGATAATTTGTCGAACTTATGTATATTGTTATATCCTACTTCATAGACCAGGTTATCAATCCGTATGACTTTACTGCATCTAGTTAGGTCATACTATATCATAACTCTTACTTTGATTTATCGTTACCAAGGTCTGTACAAACTCCAGCTTACTCTGGTTGCTTATCCTATATGTATAAATCTAAGTCCTTTAATGCTTCCTCGTTAGTTATTCATCTTGAGAATGATGGCCTAATCTCATCTCATACTTTATAACTTTTATCCATCCATATTAATTCACCTCAATGTTGATCTACAATCTTCCATTGATAACTTGAAACTTTTTACGTAATACATTTCCATTAGGGCTTACGTCTCATCGGGGGATATCTGAAATAATTAGAATGATCCACCTAGGGGTGATACCATGCTTTCATAACCATATCTCATAGAATCCCAATGTGATTCACATTACGTGGGTATTTTAATCCTGTACAATTCATGAAACCCCCTTTTTTCTTCAAATATTTATTCGATCGAAGGCCCGAACGTCATCCTTTATTTATCACAATTACATCCTTATTCTATTACCAGGGCAGCATTCCATCTCTTCTAAATTCTATTAGTCTTAGACTCCTTTGAGTTCATTCAGGCTATACTGAGTTTTCTATAACTTAGAGAAACCATCAGCTCTCTTGTTTTCGTAGGCCTAATCCCGAGGGCTTATCCATTATCGTCACCTTCTCACTCGCCTTTTCTTTATCCTTTATACTGTCTTCCTAAAACCTTGCCGTTTTACCATACTTTCGCTTGCGACCAATTTCCTTATCTTATTTTGGAACATCAAGCGAGGCATCATATTGCCTCTAACTTTCTTTTACTTCTCAACTGGACCTCTCGACACCTAGAAATCTCAACTGGAAGATGTGCCACTCAAGACGCCGCTATCATACTTGGATACTGAATCCCCACGCTTCTAGCCTTCTATCCGCAGTACGGACTATTCACAACCTTATGTATTTAAGTATGTCGTATTATGTTAACCTTTACCTTACTTACCTTAAAATCTCACATGACATATTCTTTCTATTTCCTGACCTCTCTTCTACATAGGAATAATTGACATCCACGACTTGAAGCTTTATTATAATACTTGCACCTCTAGTGCATACACAATCCGGTGGGAGCTTCATACTGACTTCTTATGAGGCTGGTACTTATTCTAACTGGCATTATGATAGAGCCATTATAGAATATGGCTACTGTACTATCTCTCTTGTACCTCTGATATCTAAGAGTAATCCTGCAATATTCTCAATCACGAGGTCTATAATTTTCTAGGTCCAATAATCAGACTCCCGATTTACTTAGTTGATGTAACTCTTTAGTTTCCTCCTCTTTCTGATCAACCTTTATGCTTAGCTATCTTCAGATTTGTGGCTCAAGGTATTAATCTATCCTTTCATGGATGCTATGGAATATCCAGGGTACAATATTCTAAAAATTCAATCCATTGTCTATGACCTGGACTCAATTCTTTCTTTTAACTTATACCAGAGTCTTCTACGACTGTATGATTTTTAACATATATGTTGCATGTATAATACTCCAAAATCTTAGGTGCATGCATAAGGTAATTATCTCTTGATCATTGATCAAATAATTCCTTTCCTTCTCAAAATTTTTTTAATGCAAGCAATTGCTTTTCCTGGTCGTTCTTCCACTTGTTGCATGATACTTGGATTATCTTAGTGCCCAAACATATTGGAATTCCATACAACCCATATGATCTTGAATATCACCTTTTGACTTTTTTTCTTCTTCCTGTCCATTGGCCATGATAGGTGCCACTTTCTTATGGAGTGCATACGATGTTACTGTGAGACTATTGTTACAAGAACATTTCCTCTTTAGGTCTTTGTGCTTAGTTTGAAGCTTTCATCCTTATTTCCTCAGCTAGTCTTTTATTGAAGTACTTAGGGACCCTCTGACTCTTGTAAAGCTGCGAGCTTATTACATCGAATACTCGACGGAATTTTTTATGTTCTTCCCCGCCTATAATTATCAGTAGTTACTTATTTCGATGCCCTTGTTGTTGTAGCGTTTCTTCTGAACTAATATTTTGATTGTCTTCCCAGTGGCATTCTCTTTTATTCCCATAACATTCATACGGTACCTTTAGCTACCCAAACTCCTATTTGAATATATTCTCAAGTGTCACAATGTCAAATCCGCGAGACTAAATTCTCCATGTTGGGGTCCACTATACTTATCTTGCACGATCTGTTCATTTGTCTATATCCCCTTTCTAGCCATAACTAGGGTCTTCCTAAATCAACTACTAACTACTCGTTGGCCCATTCCTATATCAATATTATACGTAATCTTTCTTGGATTATTTTCTTTGTCTCAACTTACGTCCCGCACTAGCTCCTTATCTATCAATAACATCTCGGGCAAGAACCCTTACTTCATCTCCTTGACATCGTGTTTGCATAATGTTTTGGAATCGTCGCATGTATATAGGATTTGAATAAGTGTAATCTCAATCCTTTTTTATTTTTATCGCATTCTTCCTTTACCATTCCATGATTACTAGAACCATTTAATTCTAACTTCATGCCACTTCACTCCGTATTCCCCCCTTTAGGGGACTACTAACATTTAGTGCTACGATGATCTACTTATAGATATTTTACCTCTTTATCTTTGGCGTCATTCACATCATCGATGAGCCTTACTCACATTGCGGTAATCCTTCTGCACCAAGAAATCCCTTACTCACGAGGGTGACACTTAGTGTAGCTGGCACATACACTCCCTTAAGCTTAATTTTGCTCACATTTCTTGCTTTAGGGAAGCGTCTTCCTGAATGACCATTCTCTGAATTTCTCATGAATCTTCTTCTGTTGTCCATTCTATTATCACCAGAACGCAATCTGAACTTCTCATGATGCCGACCATTATCAAATCACTCAGTCCCTAATTCATGTTTAGTTTATCTTGATCACCAGCCCATACTGATTTCTATTATTCTGGGGTCTAACTTTTCCTTCCGGTAATCACGTTATAGTGACGAACTTATTTCTCGAAATAAAGATACGAATTTATGGCCTATACTCTTTTGTTGTCTCAAGGCCTATCACCTTTGTCTTTTCCTTCACTTTACTATAGACTCTGTAATACTATCATCGTTTTGATCTACCGTTATCATCCATGTATCACATATTACTCATAATGCTTCATTAAATCTCTTCTTATTTACTTCTAACTTCTATGTCTATAACTTTATTCTGAAAACTCAAACAAGACATCCTTCTACTTCTAGCTCCCTTGCTCCATCCACTAGCTCTTCGGGTTTCCTAACATTCTCTGCTTATTAGGAACAGGAGCCACGCTAAGGTAATATTTATCCTTTCTAGGCTTCCAGTTCCTATCTTAATTTTTATTTTTACATTCTAATATTCATATCTAGCTATATTGTTCTACAGTGCACCATCTGGGTGTCGCACAAGGAGATCTATTAGCATATTTGCAATATCCCTCGGAAATGTAAACTAACGCAAACAATCTATCCACCATTTTGGGTAACTCTAACCTCAACCAGATCCTGATATCCCGTCCTCTTCTTAAACCATATCTATTAGCTCCCATAGGGAAAAATTGAGATGGGTGTTGCCGATTGTTCATATATCTTTTATTGTTGAAGGTAACTCAAAATGCTTATATTTCTCTGCCTGAATTGTAAATAATGATAATCTTCATTAATTGGATACCTCGTACCCTTCTTCAGCTTGCTTCTTTTACTTGTTGAAGATTGTATCTAGCTTCTGAATCTCTCATTGCCTTCCATCATATGGGTGAATAGATATTCTTGCCTTAAGGCTCCTTATCAAGAAGCTTACATGGTACACACATGTTCTACTGAAGACCTTACATTTACTCATCATAAGCATCATGAAAAGTTGAGTTCCTCTGACTCAACTCTTCCACAGCCACATGCCACCTCTTACAAATTGTCTTTCTATATGTAGGTATCGTCGTATTATGAATAAGATAGAGCTTTGGAAATCCAGTTTTTACAACTAAGATCTACCACACGATCCAGAGTAAGAAGAAAGAGTGGCAGTACTAAATGCCTTGTAGCCTCCTGCTTATAAGTGTGGTACACAACACACCCGTAAAAAAGACTCTACTAGACACGGCGTAGACTCCCTAGGACAAAACTGCTCTGATACTTCTTTTGTCACGTCCCGAACCTGGGGGACAAGACCGGCACCCGGTGCCTCACCTATCCTTGCGTACCAACTTGTGACTAAGGAAATCTGAACATATAATGTCATACTTTGTCCATGGTCCACATTGCAAGACAATTTTTGAACGCTGACTAAACATCAATATAAAGTTGGGCCGACAAGGCCGACATAACCACTACAGCTGGAAAACCAAAAAAATATACATATAAGGCTTACAATCCCAACATACTGTACTAACTGACAGGATATGTCTACAATCCTCTACTGATGGATGTACAGTGATCGGAACAGGGCCCTGATCTGTCCATAACATATATATACATGTATACAAAAGATGTACATAAAACTCTAGACCCGGCAACTCCGAAAGGCGCAGAGCATACCGATCAAGCTGAACCCGGGCAACACCTACTAAGGAGGTCTACTCGTCTTTCTGTCTGAACCTACACGTATGAAATGCAGCGTCCCTGTTAAAAGGGATGTCAGTACAAAATAATCTACCGAGTATGTAAGGCAACATAATAACTGAAAGCTGAAACTGAACTGATAATCTAATAACTGAAAGTAACTGAGAGTTAAATATAATTTGAAGATATGCTTACTTACGGATACTGACTCACTCTCTCAATATAGTTAGTAAAATAGTTTTCCGACCATATAGGGCTCGGTATATATAACTGATCTCCCGTAGTAGGCTCGATCATAGGTGATCGGCTATATTAGGCTCTGTATCTCGGCATTTCTAGGATCGCTAATAGGCGCTCGACCACATTAGACTCGGTATATAAGTTACCATATGATCATAGAATGCGCAATAGGTACCTACCCACCGATTATAGCTCGATGGTGGTGAAAATGATGTAATACTCTGTGTGTGTGTGTTTGTATATATATATAGACCCTCTGATCTCTTTACTGGACGAGGAAAATAATCAATTGAATATAATGTCCCGAAAAGGGAGAATACTGTACCTTATGAGACTAGGATAATGTATATAAATTCGAGAGTATGAACTTCTCTTTATGCCTCGTTATCAAGCACATGTAGTTACAAAATCATGCCAAAATGAAGGAAGGGCATAACTTGAACATACCTGAACCGATTCTGTTGACAATCCTTCTAACACACGCCAATTCGCGACAAAACACGTAACGACGAGATCAAAATAGGGAACGATCTGTATGATATTCTTTGAGAATGATTGGACCGTACTCACTTAGAATCGCAAAATCCTGTTGCCATAACATTACATAGTCTCATATGATTTTTGTAGAAAAATTCATGTTTCTAACATTTTGAATGAGTTGCTATAGTATTGAGTAATATAACTCATGTGAATATTGCTAAAGAAAATCGTTTCTTGTAGATTTTTCCATAAGCATCTCAATTGTTTGCTATTTTGCGAGATCTTTTACACTTTATATGACTAGGCCACCTTATCCTTTAATTGTGATATCTATCTTATGCACTTTAAGAGTCACATTTTGTGTCTTTGATCTTTGTTCCAATTGCTTCCACATTTTTTGCTTATTAAGCATATCCAAAATTACTTAATTAGCTTAATTACTTAGTTAATCTCCCACTAAAAATTCATAATTACCCAATTATCCACATAATTAATAATTATCTCAAATTATTTAAACTATTACACATTTTTAGCACACCTTATACACCTCACTATTATGGTTATGTGGTACATTGTATGACACTAGTCTATAAATCCCGGGTATTATAGCTTGAACTGTATTTTATCCTAAATTTCCAAATATCGACGAAATTCATTTTATTTAATTTGCCTACCCTCTCTCTTTCACGAATTTACTAATTACATGTTTGAAATATCATAATTATTATAATCTCAAAATAATCTCATTGCCGAGCTTATGTCGATTACCTTACCGCGAAATTTTAACGTACGAAAACATGGGGTGTAACATCATTCCCCCTCTGGAACATTCTTTCTCGAATGTCTACTGATGCACTTATCATTTTCATATTCGATGTCTTCTGAATACTTTAGTACTCTCCTGGCCATCTTGGCAACTGTTCTATGAATAAATCCAGTGGCCAAGGTATTCCCCCCCTTTAGGACTCTTTCTTATACCACGACTTACGACTTAAGGTCGAAATTCTTCCAATCTCGTAACTATTGCTACCTTTGATCATGCAGCTTGTACGACTTTGACCTCTTAAGTGCTCTTATGCGACTCTTCTATCCTTTTTCCACCACCTTTTAGCCAATCTCTAGGCCTCACTTTGTAAAGATATACAAAGATTTATAAGATGTCCCTCTGGGCATCTATGGGTGTACTGAAGTTGAACTTACAAATATTGCTATATCTTACTTCAAAGACCCGGTTATCAATCAATATGACTTTATTGCATTGTAACGACCCGGTCGGTCGTTCCGAGAGTAATAGCCTCGTTTCCCCCATTTCTGCTTTATCATATGTTGCTTAGCCTATTTATGTTGTATTGGTTCGGTTGATTCGGGTTCAGAGTGGTCGTGGTGAGAACTGAGACACTTAGTCTCTTAACTTGGTTTAATAGTTGAAAAAGTCAACTGAGATAGACTTATTGGTAAACGACATCGGGATGAAGATTGTATGGCTCAGATAGCTTCGTTAGGTGATCTAGGACTTATGGGTGTGTTCGTAATGAAGTTTTGATGTCTAGTGTAGTATTAGGCTTGAATTGGTGAAAGTTAGTTTTTGGCGATTTCCGATCGGCAAGGGAAAGAGGTCAGAATGGAATTCCAGATGTTGGAGCAAATTCGTAATGTCATTTTGGATATGTGTGCAAATTTTCAGGTCATTCGGACGTGATTTGGTTGGTATCGACATCAATAGTGAAATATAGAAATTAAACTTCATAAGCTTGAATTTGACGCGATTTTGGTATTTTTGGGTTGTTTTTGGTGTTTCGAAGGCTTGACTAAGTTTGAATAAAGTTATGGGATGTGTTTGTATGTTTGGTTGAGGTCCCGAGGGCCTGGGGTGTGTTTCGGGAGGTTAACGGATGATGTTTGTGTGTTGGAAAGTTGCAGATTTTGCTGGTGTTCAGGTCTGGTTTTTTTCTATGCGATCACAGGGGTAAGGATTTGATCGCACAGGCTTGTCTGAGATAGCAGTGGTTTGTTCATTGCGATCACATGAGTTCATCCACGATCGCGTAGAGTAAGTTGAGGCCAGACAAATTTTGTGAACTGCGATCGCGAATGTAGGAGTGGGATCGCATTGTGTGAGCAGTCTTGGTCAATGTGTTCGCATGGAGAACCTTGCGTTCGCGTAGAAGACTTGGAGTGGAAGTGAGGTGATGGAATTTCTCTATGAGATCGCGTAGAGCTGGTTGCGAAAGCACTGATGAAGGGTAGTTGGGCAGAATCATTTAAGCATCAAAATGAGGGTTTGGTCTATTTTTGCACAAAATCATTTGAGAGCTCGGGAGAAGGTGGAGATTGAAGATATATTCAATACAGCTCTTGAGGTAAGTCTTCTTCCATCATATTTCGGTTAATTTCATGAATTAGCCTTGGTTTTTACCATGTAATTTGAGGAATTACAGTGGAAATTAGGAAAAAAAAAAGAGAGGAAAAATTTGGGAATTTCTTTTGATGATTTGAGGGGCCATTTGAGGTCCGATTTTGATGTTCTTGGTATATACGGGCTCGTGGGAGGATAAGGATTCTTGTGATGTAATTTTTATTGGATTCCGAGACGTGGGCCCGGGGGCCGAGTTTGGCCAATTTCGGGAATTGTGCCTAATTTTTATAGTTTTCGATTGGGGTTTGTCTCCATAGAATATTTTGATGTTATTGATCTGATTTTTGATAGACTCGGAGCATGGGGATCCTATTCGAGGGGCAAGAGTATCACAGAGTAGCTTTTGGGCTGTTTTGAGGTAAGTAACGATTGTAACTCTAAACCTGAGGGTATGAAACCTCGGTATTTTATATCGTTTTGGTAAATAAGGTGACGCACATGCTAGGTGACGAGCATGTGGGCATGCACCAATAAGTATTGTGACTTGGTCCATCCCATAGCAACTATTAAGCTGCGTATTCGATTTGAAACCTTACGATAACCTATATTTTTGAAATTTATACTAGTTTATGGGTTGTAAGCCATGTTTGGGGCCTTGTGCCGACCTATTTAGACCCTCAGGGGTATTTTTTACACTATTCTCACATCATCCTGATAGAACATTTGTGAACTCAGTCATGTTTACCACTTGTTGTTATTCTCAGTGTTATCACACTGTTTTGAAACTCTGAGAGGTATTTTGGGCTGAGTCCTGTGAGCTTAGATGAATTGCCCGAGTGGCTTGTGAGGATGACTGAGTGAGGCCGAGGGCAGAGTATGTGAGCATAGCTATGGATCGGGCTGCACACCATAGCAATATATATATATATATCTATTGGATCGTGTTGCACGCCGCAACAATTGTGATATTGTACCTGATGAGTGAGAGTGCTAAGTGTGAGCATTGACTTATAGGAGTGGAGTCATGAGTGTCTGAGAGGCTTGCCTGAGAGGCTTTATATATGAGTGACATTGTGCCCGAGTGGCTGATATTTTTATGAAACTACTGTTTTCACTTTTCTTTACACTGAGTCTCTTTGATAAATGTTGACTAATGTTTTATACAAGTTAAACGGAAAAACTGGAGTTTTGTGAAAGCTTTGGTAAATGTGGACTCCTGAATTGATGTATTACCTTTACTGGTACTTATTTTTATGAAACTATAAAGTTTAAATGCTCGTCACTGCACTCATGTTTTTAGATACTTTGGTTACTTACTGAGTTGGCGTACTCACGTTACTCCCTGCACCTTGTCTATAGATTAAGGTACCGGGGCAGAGCAATACTTGAGCTACCCCATTTGGAGCATTGTTCGGAGATGGTGAGGCAGCTGCTCGGCATCCATAGCCTTCTTTTTCTCCTTCCTACTCTGTCATTTTACTTTACATTCCCAAACTTGTTATAGTAGAGGATTTGTATTAGATTGTATCACCTCTTAGATGCTCATGACGGTTGACTCCAGATGTTGGGACTATGCTTAGATGTTCTAATCATTTTTATTGTTCTGAAATTCTTAAGAAATAGAATTATTACGAAAATCCGGATATTTGATTTATTAAATGGAAAATCATTTTATTATTTTCAGAAAATTGGCTAGCCTAGTATCACGACAGGCTCCATCACGGCCATTTTAGATTTGGGGTCGTGACAAGTTGTTATTAGAGTGCTAGGTTACATAGGACTCAACGGTCATGAGCAGGTTTAGTAGAGTCTTGCGGATCTGTACGGATACGTATGTACTTATCTTCGAGAGGCTGCAGAACTCTTAGGCAAATCTCACATTCTTGAATTCTTGTCGTGCGAATCCATTTATTGAACCAAAAGCGTAACTCTTTGAATTCCTTCCATGTATTCGAACGCGCACGAGAGCGCTTGGTATCAGCTGTGCATCGACGACTTGTGACTTCCATGGATAAGATGTGATTTTCGCATGTTGGTAATGGGCCAGCCTGGAGGACTTAACACCGGATTCATTCTGTTGCTTGAGTACTATGATTTTGATTGTGTGTGCCATGCATTTGGGGACATATATCCTTTGGTGTCATTGACGGGACTTTATGACTAGATGTCTATGTGGTGAGTATGATTTGAGGGTAAGATGTGTACATATTGTTTGATTGTGTCAAAGAAGGAATGGGCTGGATAATGAACAAGAACTATTGAGTGTTTGACTTCTCTCTTGAGTTGGCACATGGCCTCGAGTCGTGAGTGTATGAGAAGACCTCTTATGTTGTTCAGTTGTGGAGCGAGGCGGATCCTTCTGTTGTATTATGAGTTATGGTGGTGTCCTTTGGGCTGATCATTGCCCCAGTAGCGCCCATGTATTTGATTAACGGTGTATTCTAGCCATATTAGCACTCTCTTGTTATTGTATTCGCTGATGGCATCCTGGCGTATACGCGTATATAGGGGTAGCATACTCAGTATTTGAGGACGACATTATAAGGATTCAGGGAGGAGAAGCTCTATGCAAGGTCCTCTAAGTATGAATCATGTCTCACTTAAGTAGCATTCTTGGGACACGTGGTCTTTAGTGAGGGTATCCATGTGGTCAGACGTGTGTGGGTAGAGCTTCCAGTAGCTCGATATTTCTTTGACCACCGCCCTAGTGTTAGTTCTGCCATTAGTTTCAAGTTCTTACCGGGTATTGTGATGCCTCAAGGGTAGGCGTTGTTTGTGTTTAGATGCAGAAGGGTATAGTGATTGCGTGATAGTTATGGTCTTCGGAAGCGTATAGAGAGATATCAGTTTGAGGCTAAATAGGCAGGGTTATCTCCTGCGGGTTGTCCTGGGGTGTGTGATCCTTATGTTGTTCTGCAGTAAGTTCTCTTCTACCAATAAATGATATATGTTGTAATTTGAGTTTAGATCGCTTGTGGAAGTTTGCATGACTATTACAATGTTGAACACGAGATTTGTAGATGACTTGAGCTGTTAGACGGGTTGTGTTATTATGGGCATTGTGAGTTATTGTTTGTCTCTATCGTAGGCTTTGAGCCAAGTGGGGGAGTCAGTTAATGATAAGTTGATTGCACGATTATGTGTTGTATTGGTTTCAGTTCGAGATATATTTGTGGATCAGTTATGACGTGCAGAGGTGGATTCTGGGAATGACTCGAGTAATGGAAATTCTTTGATACAGTTTGTAATGTACTCTATGGGTAAATGGGTTCTATTGAATGATGGAGTGGTAATTGTAAAAAGGTGTAGTGTGTGCAGTGTGTGAATTTTTTTGTGTCTTCAAGTTATTGGATTACTTCCCTAGTATGTTAGTGTGCAAACGGGCCAGGTAGATTCTGTCTAATTGGTCAGTGTAATTGAGATTTACGTTGGAGGGTGTCAAGACTTATGGAATTTCTACATTAACATTAATTCTACATATCGATATCAGGAAAGTGAAGGTAATGGCTTTGGATTTGCAGGAAGTCTCTTCAAGGTAAGTATTTTGAATGTGGTAATTTTGGGGATATTTGGGAGAGTATTCAGCGGCTTACGAGCTTTAGAGGGTTCGTTTTTAAGCTTGGGACTCGTGTGGTGAGTCTGGGTTGAGAATTGTGGTATTATGGCAAGTAAATGTATCAATTCAGAGGTAAGTCAGAATGAACTTGGATTAATAGGACAACTTGGTAGTAGGTCGGATCGACATGGCAAGGGATATGATTAGTTCTTTGGGTGTTTATGAGGTAATGAGTTTTTACATGTGTTTCTTGGAAATGATCCTGGATTTTGGTGACCTGCGTAGCTTGGTTGAGTTTGAAGGATTTAGTCATGACGGTTTGGTGTCGTACAAATGGGATTCGGAGAGTTCTTGATGGTTTCTACCACGGTTAGAGATGTATATCTTCTACTGGCATGAGGAGCCTGTGGTGTATAGTGATTTTGCTCATTAGATGGGATCAAATGGAAAGTTCTTGGCTAGCTGGGTACGTAGTTTCTTGTGGCTCGGAAGGGATCATGAAGTTCCCATATTCACCATAGGATGGTATGTATGCGGTATGTTGTGTAGAGTCAACATTTGCATATGTGAGGTCACAGTTCAGTTCTGGAAGAGAGGTCAATATTCTTAGGCAGTATTTGCAGTTTAAGGTGGCTAGGTAGATGATAGCACTGTTGGGTGGCTTGATGAGGGTATACATTTAAGAAAGAGCAATGTGTTTGAGTTAAGGGTACTTCATCGGTATCTCGAGCTCTCTTGTTGGATCGACTGTTGATATTCAAGGTTGCTTGGTAACACGGAAGAATTATAGGGGTATCCGTCGTCGAATGATTGAGTATTAGGGATGCACTATGTATTCGAGCGGTGGAGTTGATATCCGATACAGTAATTGGTGTGCTTCGTGACTTCGAGACTGACGACTCTCATAAACGGGTTATTTTGTGGTAATGTATTGTAAAGATGCGAGCAAAGCTAGTGGGATGTTAGTATATACCATGATTCAGTCATTATGAATTTTTCGGTGAGTTATCTATATGTTATGTGTGACCAGAGTTGATTCACGGTTATTGGTAGGCCCGTGTGTGTGTTCTGAACCGGGTCAAAATTATTGACTCCGAATTTCTATTGTTGAGAGATGTACCATTCGATTCTTATTAAGTTTATTCATATTGTGGTGATCTATGAGTTACCCTTTGGTGTTACGAGGTGTGGTGATTGTTAGTTATATGCACTTACGGTGCGAGTTTATGTGGGATTTATAGCGGGATCTGAGTAAGGTAAGTAATTGGGTATTGCGAGGTTGAGACATACCGATTATGTTCTTTCTTAATTGTGTGGCATGGTATCGTCCGATTTCCCCATGGTTATGGCAATGCACTTTGAGTACTTGATATCGAATTTCGAATGGTTATTGATTTTGGGCAAGGTGGCTTGAAATATTTCATGTGGACCAGCGTTTGGATGAGATCGCGCAGTGTAGCGAAGTTATGTAGGGGTATGACCTTGGGTATTGGATTCGTGTGTTTTGATTTTTACGATGTGTTCCAGGCTTTTAGCACGATGTTGTGATGGTAATTGTTAATGGTAGGATAGTCCTCTTGTGTGAAATTTTTTTTATAATTTGATTACATTGGGATGTTGCTATTGAGTGCACGAGTTTCACAGGTTCTGGCTTCGAATTGTATCGATGTGTCATGTCATCAGAGTGGTCGTGTTGGATGAGAAGAGGTCATTGGAACTAGAATAGATATTGTCAGAATTGTACAGCATAGTTGGAAGAATAAATATCGGGAGTCGGCTTAGAAATCTGCTATAATTCCTTTTTGGGGATGGGGAGGTTCATGTATGACTGATCGGACGAATGATTGCTAGTTTCTACGTGTTTATTTCATCATCGATAGTATATGAGAGTGTTAGAGCGAGGCATTTCTTGATATTAGGCTATGTACCGGTATTGGGTTGTTCTGAGAAGCTGTTGTGATTAGGAGTTATCGCTATGGGTGTTTGAGTCATGTGGGGTATTATGTGATTTCATCTGGGGTGCGTATATGACTTGATCCAGCATTTTCAGACTTCTTCAGTTTATAGTTGTGGAATTTTGATCTTGTATATCATTTCAGAAGTGAGAATTTGGTTCTAAGGTTTATGGGTTAGGTGGATTTCGAAATTTCAACTGTGTTGTGCTTTTGGACCTATATGGGATAGGGTGACGTGGGAACACCCTCGAGTATGTGTATGGTGAGGTTACACGCTAGTTTGATGGTGTTGCAGAACAACTCTTGGCATGTTCGAGGACGAATGTATGTTTAAGTGGGGGAGGATGTAACGACCTGATCGGTCGTTCCGAGAGTAATTGCCATGTTTCCCCCATTTTTGCTTTATCATATGTTGCTTAGCCTATTTATGTTGTATTGGGTTGGTTGGTTTGTGTTCGGAATGGTCGGGGTGAGAACTGAGACACTTAGTCTCTTAACTTCGTTCAATGGTTGAAAAAGTCAACTGAGAGGTGACTTATTGGTAAACGACCTCGGAATGTAGATTTTGTGGCTCAGATAGCTTCGTTAGGTGATTTCGGACTTAGGAGTATGTTCGAAATGAAGTTTTGATGTCCGGTGTAGAATAAGGCTTGAATTGGCGAAAGTTAGGTTTTGGCGATTTTCGGTTGGTAGGGGAAAATAGGCGATCGGGGTCGGAATGGAATTATAGAAGTTGGGTTCATAATGTCATTTTGGATATGTGTGAAAATTTTCAGGTCATTCGGATGTGTTTTGGTTGGTTTCGGCGTCATTGGTGAAATTTTGAAATTTCAAAGTTCACAGGCTTGAATTTGATGTGATTTTGGTGTTTTTGGGTTGTTTTTGGTGTTTTGAAGGCTCGACTAAGTTTGAATAAGGTTATGGGATGTGTTTGTATGTTTTGTTGAGGTCCCAAGGGCCTCGGGTGTGTTTCGGGAGGTTAACGGATCAAGTTTGGGTGTTGGAGACTTGCAGATTTTGCTGGTGTTCAGGTCTGGTTTTCTTCTATGCGATCGCAGGGCTAAGGATACGATCGCATAGGCTTGCATGAGGAAGCAGTGGTCTATTCATTGCTATCGCGTAGAGTAAGTTGAGGCGAGACGGGTTTTGTGAACTACGATCGCGAATGTAAGAGTGCAATCGTATTGTGTGAGCAGTCTTGGTCAATGCGTTCGCGTGGAGAACCTTGCGTTCATGTAGAAGACTTGGAGTGGCAGTGAGGTAATGGAAGGGCAGTCGGGCAGAATTATTTAAGCATCAGAACGAGGGTTTTGTCTATTTTTGCAAAAACTCATTTGAGAGCTCGGGAGAAGGAGGAGATTGAAGATATATTCAGTAGAGTTATTGATGTAAGCCTTCTTCCATCATATTTGGGTTAATTTCATGAATTAGCCTTGATTTTTACCATGTAATTTAAGGAATTAAAGTGGAAATTAGGAAACAAAAGGGGGGAAAATTTTGGGTATTTCTTTACTGTTTTACCTCTTCTATACGCTGAGTCTCTGAGGATATTGTTGGACAAATGTTTTTATGCGAGATTTTTAAATGGAAACTGGAGTTTTATGAAATATTCGGAATGTAGATTTCTTGACTTTATTTATTCATTTCCACTGTTGCTCATTATATGGATTTACATGATTTAAAAATGCTCGTCACTGCACTCAAGTTTGTAGTTAGTTTGATTACTTACTGAGTTGGCGTACTCACGTTACTCCCTGCACCTCTGTGTGCAGATCCAGGTACCGGACCATCTCATGAGTTGATTTTCGGACGTGCTTGGAGTTATGATCGAGGATCGAGGTGGCTGCTCAGTGTCCCCAGCTCACCTCCTTTCCTTTCCTCAGTTCATAGTGTTTGTCTTTCGTACTTCAGACTTTTGTAGTAGCAAGTTACTTTATTGTACATTGTATTTAGAGTCCCATATGCTCATGACAGTTGACTCCAAATTTTGGGGAATTGTATAAATTGTTCATCTCATTTTGTTGTTTTAAAATCTGCTAATTTTGGGAAATTATGAAATATTATGATACTCTGTAATGGTTGGCTAGCCTAGTTCCATGATAGGCGCCATCACGACCGGCTTAGGATTTGTGGTCGTAACAAGTTGGTATCAGAGCCTAGGTTACATAAGACTCAATGGTCATGAGTAGGTTTAGCAGAGTCTTGCGGATTCGTACGGAGACGTATGTACTTATTTTCGAGAGGCTGCAGAACCCTTAGGAACAATCTCATTTTTCTTAAATTCTGTCGTGCCATTTTGTTGATTCTGGAAATCTAAACTTCAGTTGTTTCATTCCCTCACAGATGGTGAGGACTCGCGCTACCGGTCAGAGTGATCAACCACTAGCTAGACCAGCGAGGTGTCTAGGCCACGGTCGAGGTCGTGGTAGAGGTACAGGCCAGCCCGTGTGGCAGCCAGGGCAGTACTAGTTGATCCCCCTACTATTCAGGAGCAGATCCTTGCCGCAGATACTCCATCGGGACAGGCTCAAGCACCGGCGGTGCCTATTGTTATTCCGGGTCTTCAGGAGACCTAGGACAAGATTTTGACAGTATGTACCACCCTTGCCCAGGCATGTGCCGCTACTTCTAAGGCCGGGGGAGGTAGTCAGACTCCAGTTTCCCGGACACCTTAGCAGGTTACTTAGGGCTATCTGACACCGGGAGCAGTTCCAGCCCAACCGGTTGCTCCAGTTCGGGACTTCGTAGTTCGAGCATGCTAGATGATGAGCAGCGTAGGCTGGAGAGGTTTAGTAGACTTCAGCCTCCGGCATTCAGTGGTGCTGAGGGCGAGGATGCCAAGGGTTTTCTGGATAAGTTTCAGCAGATTCTTGGTACTGCTGGGATTCTGGAGACCAGTGGGGTCTCGTTTTCTACTTTTCAATTTTCTTGTGTCTCTTTCACTTGGTAGGAGTCTTTTGAGAGGCGTAGGCCTGTTGTTTCAACACCTCTCGCCTGGCAGCAGTTCTCCACTATCTTCTTGGAGAAGTATGTACCCCAGTCTCACAAGGAGGAGCAGCGTAGGCATTTTAAGCAGCTAAGTCAGGGGAGCTATCGGTGACGCAGTATGAGATGCGGTTTTCAGTATTGGCTCGTCATGCCACCGAGTTGGTCCCTACTGATATGGAGAGGATTAGGAGCTTCATGGATGGCCTCACTTATCATCTCCGTCTTTTTATAACTCGGGAGAGAGTATCAGGTGCTACCTTCGAGCAGGTTGTTGATATTGCTCGAGATATTGAGTCGGTTCGCCGCCAGGAGAGGGTAAAGAGGAGGCCAAGAGGCCTTATGGATCGGGTGGTTCTTGTGGTGCTCCTTCCAGGGGGAAGATTCATCATGGTAGAGGCTGTTCGTTCAAGCCTCCTCGGTAAGGCCGCCAGCCCATAGTGGTGCATCTTCTGGGCATGGTCCCCGCAGTTCTCAGCCAGGCTGTTCTTCATTCGGTGCCCTTCCAGCCCAGAGTGCAGCTCGAGCACCATTAGTTCGGGGTTCCTCTATGCATGGTTCTCCTAGTGGCCATTCTAGTGCTAGGGGTTCCTTTCAGTCTCCGTCTCCAGCTCCAGGGAGTTGTTATGAGTGTGGAGAGTTCGGGCATATGAGGAGCCAACCTTCGACTTCAGCTCCAGTTATTCCCCAACCCACCCAGGCAGCCAGGGGTAGTAGTCAGTCATCTAGAGGCCGCCCTAGAGAGGGAGGTCGAGCAGGTGGAGGTCAGGCCCATATGTATGCGTTTCCATCTAGGCCAGGTGCTATGGCCTCCGATGTAGTGATCGCATGTATTGTCTTAGTCTGTCGCAGAGATTCTTTGGCTTTATTTGACCCTGGTTCTACATATTCCTATGTTTCATCATATTTTCCCATTTTCTGGATATCCCCCGTGAGTCTTTAGTTACATTTGTTCATGTGTCGACTCCGGTGGGCGATACTATTGTTGTGGACCGTGTGTATCGGTCGTGTGTGGTATCTATTGAGGGTCTGGATACTCGAGTGGACCTACTGTTACTCACCATGGTCGATTTTGATGTGATATTAGGCATGGATTGGTTATCTTCGTGTCATGTTATTCTTGTTTGTCACGCTAAGACCATGAACTTAGCTATGCCAGGATTTCCTAGGGTTTAGTGGAAGGGTTCTTCTGAGTATGTGCCTAGTAAGGTGATTTCCTACCTGAAGGCTCAGCATATGGTTGAAATGGGGTGTTTATCGTTTTTGGCTTTTGTGAGGGATGTCAGTGGTGAGACTCCCACTATTGATTCGGTTCCTGTGGTCCGTGACTTTACGGACGTGTTTCCTGCAGACCTGCCAAGCATGCCACCTGACAGGGGCATTGATTTTGGTATTGACCTGGTACCAAGCACTCAGCCTATTTCTATTCCACCTTATCGTATGGAACCAACGGAGCTAAAGGAGTTAAAGGAGCATCTTCAGGAACTCCTAGATAAGGGGTTCATTCGGCCTAGTGTGTCACCTTGGGGTGCACTAGTGTTGTTTGTGAAGAAGAAGGATGGTTCTATGCGTATGTCTATTGATTATCGGCAGCTGAACATGGTTACGGTGAAGAACTGGTACCCCTTGCCTCGTATTGATGACTTGTTTGATCAGTTGCAAGGTGCTAGGTGTTTTCCAAGATTGACTTGCGTTCCGGCTATCATCAGTTGAAAATTCGGTGGCCAGACATTCCGAAGACTGCTTTCAGGACTAGATATGGTCATTATTAGTTTCTGGTTATGTCATTTGGGCTGACCAATGCCCCAACAACCTTTATGCACTTGATGCACAGTGTATTCCGGCCTTATCTTGATTATTTTGTCATTGTGTTTATTGACGATATCTTGGTGTATTCCCAATCTCGGAGGATCATGAGCAGCATTTGAGAGTTGTGCTTCATACCTTAAGAGAGAAGAGATTGTATGCAAAATTTTCAAAGTGTGAATTCTGGCTTGATTCAGTAGCGTTCTTGGAGCACGTGGTGTCCAGTGAAGGTATTCAGGTTAATCCGAAGAAGGTAGAGGCGGTGCAGACCTAGCCTAGACCGTCATCAGCTACCGAGATTCGCAGTTTCCTTGGTTTGGCAGAGTACTATCGCCGTTTTGTATAGGGATTTTCATCTATTGCAGCACCTATGACCATACTAAGAATGAAGGGTGCTCAGTTCAGGTGGACTGAGGAGTGTGAGGAGAGCTTTCAGTAGCTCAAGTCAGCTTTGACTACAGCACTGGTGTTGGTTTTGCCTACGGGTTTAGGTTCCTATACAGTTCACTCTGATGCCTTGAGAGTTGGCCTTGGAGCGGTTTAGATGCAGGATGGTAGGGTGATTGCCTACGCATCCAGACAGTTGAAGGTGCACGAGAAGAATTATCCAGTGCACGATCTTGAGCTAGCAGCTATTTTCCACGCCTTGAAGATTTGGCATCATTATTTATATGGAGTGCATTGTGAGATTTTCACTGATTACCGTAGTTTGTAGCATCTACTTAAGCAGAAGGATCTGAATTTGCGTCAGAGGAGATGGTTGGAGCTTCTCAAGGATTTTTATCATCCGGGGAAGGGCAATGCAGTGGTTTATGCCCCGAGTCGCAGAGAGGAGAGTTTGGGGAGTCTAGCCTACCTTCCAGTAGCAGAGTGACCATTAGCACTTGATGTCTAGGATTTAGCGGGTCAGTTGGTGAGATTGGATCTATCAGAGCCCCCGCGGGTATTGTCTTGTGTAGCCTCCAGGTCTTCTCTTTATGACCAGATTAGAGCACGCTAGTATGATGATCCACACTTGCTCGTTATTCAGTACAGGGTCCGTCGCGGTGATGCCAGTGATGTGGTAATTGGTGATTATATGGTCATGAGGATCTTAGACAACATTATTGGTGAAGGCGGATGAAGAGGGATATTGTTGAGTTTGTGGCTCGGTGTCACAACTGTCAGCAGGTCAAGTATGAGCACCAGAGACCAGGTTGATTGCTTCAGAGATTAGATATTCCGGAGTGAAAGTGGGAGCGAATCACCATGGAATTCGTAGTTGAGCTCCCACGGAATTTGAGTAGGTTTGATTCTATATGGGTTATTGTGGATTGTCTGACCAATTCTGCGCACTTCATTCCTGTTGGTACTACTATTCTTCAGAGCGGTTAGCTGGGATTTACATCAGGGAGATTGTCCGATTGCATGGGGTTCCAGTATCTATCATTTTTGACAGAGGTACTCAGTTCACATCTCAGTTTTGGAGAGACGTACAAAGAGAGTTAGGTACTCAGGTTGAGTTGAGCACAGCGTTTCATCCTTAGACCGACGGGCAGTCGGAGCGTACTATTCAGATTTTGGAGGATATGTTGCGTGCATGTGTCATTAATTTTGGGGGTTCATGGGACCAGTTTTTGCCAACTCGCGGAGTTTGCATATAATAATAGTTATCAGTCGAGTATCCAGATGGCTCTGTATGAGGCTTTATATGGTAGGAGGTGCAGATCTCCGGTTGGCTGATTTGAGCCGGGCGAGGCTAGGCTATTGAGCACATACTTGGTTCAAGATGCGTTGGGTAAGGTGAAGTTGATTTAGGAGCGGCTTCGCACGGTGAAGTCTAGGAAGAAGAGTTATGCGGAATGGAAGGTCCGAGATGTGTCTTTCATGGTTGGGAGAAGGTGCTACTGAAGGTGTCACCCATGAAGGGTGTTATAAGGTTCGGAAAGAGGGGAAAGCTAGCCTTTTGATGTGCTTCAGATGATTGGGGAGGTGGCTTATAGGCTTTCCTTGCCTCACATCTTATCGAGTATTCATCCGGTGTTCCATGTTTCGATGCTCCGGAAGTATGTTGGTGACCCGTCTCATATTTTGGACTTCAGCATGGTTCAGCTTGAGGGTGATATGTCATTTGAGGTAGAGCTAGTGGCTATATTGGTTCGTTAGGTTAGAAAGCTGAAGTCTACGGATATAGCTTCAATGAAGGTTCAGTAGAGGGGGTAGCCGGTGGAGGATGCCACCTGGGATATCGAGCGGGAGATGCGGAGCAGATATCCTCACTTATTCGAGACTCCAGGTATGTTTGTAGACCCGTTCGAGGACGAACGTTCATGTAAGATGGGGTGAATGTAACGACCCGGCCGGTCGTTCTGTGAGATTAGCCCCATTTCTGCTTTATAATACGTTGCTTAGCCTATTTATGTCGTATTGGGTCGGCTGGTTCAGATTCGGAGTGGTCGTGGTGAGAACTGAGACACTTAGTCTCTTAAACTAGTTTAATAGTTGAAAAAGTCAACTGAGAGTTGACTTATTGGTAAACAACCTGGAATGTGGATCTTATGGCTCGGATAGCTTCGTTAGGTCATTTGGGGATTAGGAGTGTGTTCGAAATGAAGTTTTGATGTCCGGTGTAAATTAGGCTAGAATTGGCAAAAGTTAGTTTTTGGCGATTCCAAGTCGGTAGGGGGAAATAGGCAATCGGGGTCGGAATAGAATTCCGATAGTTGGAGCAGGTTCGTAATGTCATTTTGGATATGTGTGTAAATTTTCAGGTCAATCGGATGTGTTTTGGTTGGTTTCGGCATCATTGTCGAAAATTAGAATTTTCAAAATTCATAGGCTTGAATTTGATGTGATTTTGGTGTTTTTGCGTTGTTTTTGGTGTTTTGAAAGCTCGACTAGGTTCGAATGAGGTTATAGGATGTGTTGCTATGTTTGGTTGGAGCCCGGAGGGGCTCAAGATTGATTTAAGATGGTTAACGGAGGTTTGGACTTAGGAATTTGCAGCAAAATTGCTGTTGGTGTCATTTTACTAGTGTGGTCGCATCTGCGGATGGAGAACCGCAGGTGCGATGTCCGCAGGTGCGAAGGTGCGAAAAGAGGTCAGGTTGAGGGAGGCCGCATGTGTGAGGCATGGGCTTCACATGCGAAGCCGCAGGTGCGGGTGAGGCACCGCAGGTGAGAGATTGGACTTTTAGTGGAAATTCACAGGTGCACACTTGGGACCGCAGGTGCGGATTAGCTGGGTAGGAGGTATATAGGTGCCTCCGCGAAATTTTGGCATTTATTTCATTTTTCCATGCGGGTCGAGCTAATTTGGTAGCAATTTCAAGGAGGAATTCGAGAGTCTTCATTGGAGGTAAGTTTCCCGGACTATAAACTCGTTTCTATGTTATTATGTGACGGGTTAGGCTTGGAATGTTTGGATTAATGGCATAAATTGTGGGTTTAGGGCTTGGGAACTTGAGGCTTGTAAATTAAGGAATATAGAGGTTGTTGCGTTCGGATTGTGATGCATTTTATATGTGTAGACTTGGGAAGGGATAAGGATTCTTGTGACGCGATTTTCATTGAATTCCGAGATATGGGCCCAGGGCTCGGGTTTGGCAAATTTTGGGAATTGTGCTAAAAATTTATAGCTTTCGATTGGGTTTTGTTCCTTTAGCATATATTGATGATGTTAATTCGGTTTTGGTCAGATTCGAAACATTTGGGAGAAAATTCGAGGGGCAAGAGCATCACGGAGTAGCTTTTGGGCTATTTTGAGGTAAGTAACGATTGTAACTTTAAACCTGAGGGTATGAAACCCCGGTATTAGATATTGTTTTGGTAAATGAGGCGACGCATATGATAGGTGACGAGCATGTGGGCGTGCACCTATAGGGATTGTGACTTGGTCCGTCCCGTAGCAACTACTAAGACGCGTATTCGATTTGAAACCTTACGCTACCCTATATTTTGGAAATTATACTTGTTTATGCAATGTGAGTCATGTTGGGGCCTTGTGCCGACCTGTTTAGACCCCCAGAGGTACTTTTACACTATTCTCACACTATCCTGATATAACAATTGTGAACTCAGTCATGTTTCCTACATGTTGTTATTTTCACTGTTACACACTGTTTTGAATCTCTAAGAGGTATTTTGGACTGAGTCCCGTGAGTTGAGATGAATTGCACGAGTGGCTTGTGAGGATGACTGAGTGAGGCCGAGAGCTGAGTATGTAAGGATAGTCATGGATCGGGCTGCATGCCGCAACAATATATATGTTATATATTACATATGGATCGGGCTGCACGCCGCATCAATATATATGTTATATATTACATATGGATCGGGTTGCACTCCGCAGCAATATATGTTATATATGGATCGGGCTGCACGCCCCAACAATATATGTTATATATGGATCGGGCTGCACGCCGCAACAATGTACATGTTGGATTGGGTTGCACGTTGCAGCAGATATAGCGCTTGGGCTGAAGGAGCCCCTCCAGGACTCTGTAAACCCCTAGTGAGCGCAGTCGACTATTATATGGATCGGGCTGCACGCTGCAGCGTATGTTAAAACGATCGGGCTGCATGCCGCAACAGTGTATATATATTGGATCGGGTTGCCCACCGCAGTAGTTGTGTGTATTCATGATACTTGTTGAGTACGAGTGATTAGTGTAAGCATGAGATACTGATAGTGGAGTCACAAGTGATTGAGATGCTTGCCCGAGAGGCTTTATTGTGAGTGATACTGTGCCCGAGGGGCTTATATTGTCATGAAACTACTGTTTTCACTCTTCTTTACACTGAGCCTCTGAGGATAATATTGGACAAATGTTTTTATGCGAGATTTTTAAATGGAAACTGGAGTTTTATGAAATATTCGGAATGTTGATTTCCTGACATGGTTTATTCATTTCCATTATTGCTCATTATATGGATTTACATGATTTACAAATGCTCGTCACTACACTCAAGTTTGTAGTTAGTTTGATTACTTACTGAGTTGGCGTACTCATGTTACTCCCTGCACCTCTGTGTGCAGATCCAGGTACCGGACCATCTCACTAGTTGATTTTCGGACGTGCTTGGAGTTTGATCGAGGTAGCTGCTCAGCGTCCCCAGCTCACATCCCTTCCTTTCCTCAGTTCATAGTTTTGTCTTGCGTACTTCAGACTTTTGTAGTAGCAAGTAACTTTATTTTACATTGCATTTAAAGTCCTAGATGCTCATGACATTTGACTCCAGGTTTTGGGGAAGTGTATAAATTGTTCATCTCATTTTGTTGTTTTAAAATCTACTAATTTTGGGAAATTATGAAATGTTATGATAGTCCATAATGGTTGGCTAGCCTAGTTCCATGATAGGCTCCATCACGACCGGCTTAGGATTTGGGGTCGTGACAATGAGTAACCTTGATACCACAATTCACGAGTTTGAAGCAGTAAGGAGGGAATGATCCCACCACTGATTCCGAGGGAGATTGCCCAAAAGTTTGTTAGGAGAATGTATCGAGCCATGGAGGGATTGGTAAAACCTATTGCTAAGGAGAGTGCCCTTGTCCCTACTAATGTCACTGCACCACCATATCATGTGGTATATCAGTATGTTACCAACGTACGTTAGGGATGTGGAGTCGAGGGGCATCGATTAAGTTATTGCCCTATCAACCTAAAGTCACCAAGTAAGATAAATTAAAATTTTTACTCGTTGTATATGTACATCCATATTGAAGAGATAGCATAAGAATGGTCTAAATAAGATGTTGAGTCACAAAACAATGCATGTACCTACTCCTTCAACGAGACGTATTATTCGTGAATCCACTCTATCACAAATTCTCTTATTTACATCCTCTGTTGAATTAAGTTGTAGAATTATGTCCTTGAATTGATTTATAACTCTTGGATTAATACTTCCCACTTTATTTCTTAAATTCTCAACAAGGGACTATACCCGATGAATTTCTTACAAATCTTTTTATTAAATGGACAACATATGCTCAGTTGTTCCTATGCGTGTTCCGTCGCAAAGTTTACCTATGTGGTGTCAAGTTACATCTAAAGCATCCCAGTTTTGGGATCCTTCTCGAGTCACTCTTTTCCTCACTGGTGTATATGGCTTCTATGGTTTGAATAGTTTCACTTTGTTTAGTATTATGGTCGCTCGTGATGTGGTTTTATATTGCAGTTTGGGAGTTAATATAGCAGAAGCATGTCCAACTCATAACAAATGTTTATTTTCTCTTTATACCTCCACAACATGTGTTAATTGTGTTCCTTAGGTAGCGAATCCACTATGATAGTTTTCAAATACTTGTTCGATTACTATTAGAGAATGTGTCCTTCTATGTGTTACTATAACACTTCCTTTCTCATAAGAACCCTTAGTAGGCTCTCCGTCAAGGCCAAATGCACCTTCAAGGGTTATCATAGCACAACGCCTACTTCTCATGATTCTCCTGTCTTTCAGTAGCATATGGGTACTTCTCAAGTCCGAATCCATGGAGAGCTCATTATGAACATCTTCAAACCTTCCATGATTATTTCATACTGTCTCATTGGGTTCCATTGTCTTTACACACTCGAATTCTAGAATCAGTGGTTATGCCATTGTAATGTGCAGAGAGTTTTTTCATCCTTGGCATTCCACCTCCCTGAGTGGATAAGAGTTTTATTTGTCTTTCTCCGTGGAGAATCATGCTAACAATTAGAAACCCTCTAACTAATACATGATTTCATCCCAATATTAAGACGTCCTACCTATGTGGTTTCACTCGTGAAAGGTTGAGATTAGATGCTTTCAGATTTTTGCACATATCATGAGCACATCCATTTGGAGGACAAGTTTTCGTATCCTTAGTTATCTCATATAGGGTCAATCATCGGGATGGGTTAAGCTGTTTGAATTATGATAACCTCATAAGTGTGTAACTTATTTTACATCCGCATGTGCTTGTGGTATAGATTCCTTATGTCAGTTAATGTTAGGAGTGTAATTCAACTTCATGTATTTCTTTTGAAATCTCTATCACATCCATGTTGCAAGAATCTTCCCATTTCGAGCTAAACAGATTTTCCTAACACCTAAGGAGGAAACATGTGTAGCATACTTGATTATTCCTCCTTAGAGCTTACTACTGTTGGGCAAGGCATGTATTGAAAAGAAAAATTGTTATTATCCCTTACTTAACTCGTCACCTCCCAAGAATAACTGATGCTAACGACTTCATCCTCCCGATCATGCCTCCCATGTATCTCATGTCTAGAAAGAGCCACTTCTTTTAGATCTCAGGATCACGAACACGGTTCCCACCTTATTAATGCGTGCTAGTTACCTCTATGCTTCATTTGCCTAATAATTAATGTCGTCCCAATGATTAATCATGTCAGCATTGTTAGTAGTAATCCTCGGGTCTCTAAGCATATAACCTCATAAAATACTCTGCTCATCACATTAGTGGACTCCTAAATGATTCCATCCCAAATCTGTTGGGAATTGAAGGTTCGAACATGTAAAATAGGAAGCATCACCGTGTGATCACATATATTCGATAGGTAACTTTATGGTTAGTTAATGATAGCACATCTTACACTGATTGTTGAAGGTCATCAAAGATTTAGTGTGTGTGTTCACGTAGAGATTTAGTGTTGAGGATGGTGAGCGAGTTATTCTCAATATTTTATCCCTAAAGATGTTATGTGAATTGATATAAGGTGAAATAAGTGTATTTCACATTATGCCGCACTATGAGTACGAAGTCTTCCAATCGGTGTTCCCTATGTACCATGTGTTTTCATGTGCCTATGTCTAGGAAGGTAGTTAGATATACTTTGTGTAATATTCCCGTGGAAACTATTGAAGGTGATGTTAATGTATAGTTGGCCTATGAGAGGTATCTATTTGTCATCCTTGTTAGGTAAGTTTGGGAGTTGAGATTGTTTCTGTGAATTTGTTATGGCAAAATCTGTAAGTCTAAGAGGCCACCTTGGAGGCAGAAAGTGTCGTGGAAAAAAAATATTTTCTCTTGATTGTATAACAATTGGTTTTGATTTGAAAGGTACCTTCTAGGTGTTATGGTTTAAAAATGTGTAGTCCATGTCCAGGTATCACTACGATAATGTAGCTCTTGTAATACTGAGATTAGTGTTATTGACATATACATTGTGGTGTTTTGTCGAGTTGTGGATGTGTTTGTTAGGATGGTTTTGGGTGATTCTTTGACAGGTGGGTAGTCTTGATTACAAGGAAAACTCTGGAAATTTTTTTAGAAATCTAAGAAATTAGTCAAATTAGGAGTTGCTGGTGTGTGGTATGGAAACTTAAGTTGCATAAGGTGCTATTAAGTGAACCTTGATCCTCATTCGATTACAAATGATCTTAAGTGGGGGAGGATGTAAGGTCTCATAAAATTTTTACCTAAAACCCCGGAATTTCGTGGTGCCAAGTTAAATTTAGGTGTTATAAGAAAAAATTCTTCGCGGCGAGTAAGCTCACCGCGGTTCGGACTTTTTTGATTGAACAGTACGTTGCTTAGTTAAATGAAAATGTTCTGCAGAAGAGGGCATTTCTACAGCCCATTATGCGGCCGCATAAACACTTTGCGGACTGCATATTGGTCGCAGAGTGAGGCAGTTAAATTGGCCAATTTTGAAGCCAGTTATGCGGCCCAATTATGCGATCGCATAATCGCTTTGGGTACGCATGTTGATTGCATATCCACCTTGGGCTTTTGCGAAGGAACACTCTGCGGTGCATTAACCGAAGAACAGGTATACGGACCGCATACTTGTCGCATACACAGTTAGAAAATTCAAGCCCCTAAGGGCTACCTTTGCGGTCACTTAGCGGGCCGCATAGTCATTATGCGGTTGTATATGCGACGGTGGATCTTAGCCGGAAGGTTCATTTTTCTATTTCTATAACCCGGTCCTATTTTAAATAAATAACGTTTGGGGCTTCATTTGGGGCGACATTTCTGATTATTTTAGAGAGAGGAACGAGCAATATAGAGAGATAAAGAGGGAAACTAGCCTTTCAATCACCCAAATCTTGCTCAAGTCTTCAAGAATCAAGGAATATAATTACTAGATTGTCCTCCATCCGGGTAAGTCCTAATTCCAGAACTTCCATGCAAAAGGGTTGAGAGTTCAAATATATTGTGGGGATTAGAAATAGTCCATGCATGTGGCACTGAGTTGTATTATATAGGATTAATGAACTAATGTGCGTAGTTCTTATTAAAAGTGGTTTAGGGAAGAAGGAATTCCCATTGTAGGACCTTATAGTCTATTTCACATGTTGGGTGTCTGGTGAAATTCCTAAGAGAGTTACACCATGGGTAATCTTTCTAGTTATTAATTGATATTCGCTTTCTCCTTATAGATTATTATTGCTAGAAGTGTTGGTGCGTTGTAGTAACTTAAGGAAAGTTCAACCAGGTATGTGAGCCAAACTTTATCTCTCGAGATTGAATTCCATAATGTTTCCGTAGGTTAAGTGTGATCGGCCCCAAATCCCTAGTCTCTACAACCACGATATCCCTTATAGACTCGTAAAACTTGATTATTCCGAATGAGCCTTATATCAAAATATAGATGTTTAATGTATGGTTTGATTATTAAAACGGTATGGCTCTGAGTCGTAATTTAAATGAAAACTCGCATACCAATTGGGTGAGGAAAACACGATGTACTTAATACCCCTAATTGCCAGTATGTGTACTAAATGCCTTGATTGAGTGTGTTTAGTCGATGATAAACTATAATGATCTTGAACACGAATTAAATAAAGTGGGGAAATCAAGTGTTGATAACGTATATAGTTGTGCCTAGCGATGCCTATGAAATGACAATATATATATGAAACAGATTACGAAACAAGCCTCGACTCAACTGTTTTAAGATGACATTTTAAACGTGCTTGTGTTGTAAAAACTTTATGTGTAATATGCATTCAAATGCTTCCCATTGTGTTGTGTTGTTACTTGATGATGTGTTGAAGTTATGGAATATGTGTGAAATTTCCAAGGTAGGTGGAAGCCTCTATATGCCCATGATTCACTTTTTCCCTCATGTTTACTTGACATCTCGAATTGAAAGGCTTATTGATAAAATTATATTAATGTGAAATATGTGGAAAGAACATGAATTATGAAATGCGGCCAAGTGCCAAGTGTGACATAACTATCATGGCCACTAGTGCCGAAAGAATTGAAGTATGTGTGGAAAATATGGAATGAAATGATTGATGAAAAAATTGATTGTCTTGAGTAAGACGGCCTAGCCGATCGGGCCATGATCGGACACCATGTCGCACACATGGTGGTATTGTTCTATGAAATGAGCCAGTCGGGTTGTGATCGCACTTCGTGCCAACAACATTCTGGTATTATGAATAGTGGCATTGTGAACCGTGGTATTGTATATAGTGGTACTGTGGATTGTGGTATTAGCAGTGCTAAAGATCTCCCTACTAAAAATGTGTATCACTTTCGTATTTCGAAGATTGTTATGTTTCAATGGTGCATGTACATATTATCGAATGTGACTTGACTTGTTCTTTCTGTTGGTTTCATTTTCTTGTATGGTTATTCTATTTAGAAAGATGATTTTTAGCTATGCATACTTGTACTATTCGACAGTATTAACATTCCTTTTGTCGGGGGGGAGGGGGGGCTGCATCTTTAAAGGATGCAGGTGGTTCCATAGTAGGCGACGGTGATCAGTGATAGTGGTACGCTCCTTTTAGCTAACTTGGTGATCCCCACTTCATTTTGGGGTCCTGTGTCATTTGGATGTCGTGTACTTTGTATTTTAAGGTATAACCGAAGCGTTGTTTCCGACATTTCCATATTACTCTTCAATTTTACTTAGAGGCTCCGTAGACAGGTTGTGGGTGGTGATTGATATTGGGGATTAGGTTGGGAACATTGGTATTTGGCAAATATGTTCTTCTTCATATCTATAAAGATAATTGTAATGTTTTGAATATTATGGTTGGAACTGTTAATGGAAGTTGTTAATAAAATATTTACAAGGTATGATTAATGGAGTTCATATCTTCTTTATTCATGAATTAATTTAGGAATAATGAAACATAATAGGCTTGCTCAATCAGCTTTACTCGGTTGAGCACCAGTCGCGCTCCTCGGTTTTTGGGGCGTGACATTTTAAGTATGTAATGAATTATGTGCGGATGAAGTATGCAAGAATTTTTTAATGTTTTTAAAATGAAATGATTAAAATATATTGACTGGACAAGGGAATTATATTCCAAAAGATAAGCTGAGTGTAAAGAGAGTTTTAGATAAGAATAGAAAAATATTTGACAAAATATATGTGCAACAAAGTGTAGTTTGTGAAATAATAAAAGAAAGATATTGAAGAAATGGTATTTTTGTGGAAACTTAATAATATGAAAAGAATTGTTCCTAAAGAATTCATATTATCTCAAAGTGTTTGAAGAAAATGTAACAACCCGGCTTGTCATTTTGAGCATTTTCCATTTCGTTTAGCTGTTTAAAGTCTTGATTAGTTCAGTATGATGTTTTATGACTTGTGTGAATCTTTGATTTTGGTTTTCAGGTGATACGAGATTTGTTTGAAAGAATGATTCTCAAATAGGAAGCTTTATGTTGGAAGAGTTGACAAAGTTTGACTTTTGGATATTTGATCTCAGATCGGGGTTTTGATGGTTATGTGAGGTCCATATGGTGATTTTGGACTTGGGCATATGCCCTGAGTTGAATTTGGAGATATCTAGGAGGTTCTTCCACTAATTGGAAGAAGTTGGCAATTTGAAGGCTTGGAATGTTTATAAGTTGATCGGGAGTTACCATGGAAATATTAGGTTCGAATTGTGGTTCCGAGAATTTGAATAGCTTTGTTATGTCATTTGGGACTTTTGTGCAAACTTTGAGTTCATTCAGGTTTATTTGGTATGGTTCGACACGAGTTTTGGTAGTTAAAAGTTCAAAATTTTATCAAGTTCGATTTCAGGTGAGATTCTTGGTTATTATGTTTTTATGCATGATTTGAGGCCTCAAAAAGGTTCTTGTTATGTAAAGGGACTTTATGGTATTTTCAAACGGGGTCCAGAAGGGGCTTGAGTCAATTTCAGATGAGTTTTGAATCATTTCCATGTTCTCTGGCCCTACTGATTTCTGGTGGTTCAGACCTTCTTCGCAATCATGAAGATTGGATCGCAATCATGTAGCGTATTATGCGTGCTGGCATTTTCCTTCATCGTGTTCGCGACTGAGATTTTTCTTTTGCATACCTTTGTGAGGTCTGGGCATCACGTTCGCGTCCGCAAAAAGTTGAGCTCAGAAGCTAGGGACCAGAGGAAATGTCTTTGCATTCGTGAAGTAGCAGCCGCCTTTGCAAAGGTTTGGATTTGTTGTGCACCGTGTTCATGAGGTATATGTCATGAACACATAGGGTATTTTATGGTGGTGTGTTTTTAAGCATCGTGAATGCGACAGTCCTTCCACGTTCCCGAAGAGTATACTTGGAGTGGACCTTTAAGTACTCTATCTCAAAGGTTTTGGGATTTTAGCAAATTTTGACCTATGGAACTCGAATTATGGTAATATTTGAGGCTATTTTCACCATATAGATTGGGTAAGTGTTTCCTACTCGATTTTTGTTATACTTTATGAATCTATCTTCGATTTGAGCATTGGATTCTGAAATTTTAACGAGAAATTTTGTGGGTTTTGTCTAAATTTTTATAAAGTGAATTTTTTTGTTTGAACATGGATTCGGAGTCGGATTTGAGTGAAACTAGTATGGTTGGACTCGTAATACAATCGGTTATCGGATTATTTATGTTTTTCGGGTTCCAAGGTGCGGGCCTGAGTTTGACATTTTTGTTGACATTGAGTAAATGTGTAACAATTCGACCTTTATCACTTGGGATTGTTTCCTAAGGCATTATTTTATGTATTTGGGTTGCTTTTGGCTAGCTTCGATCCGTTCGGAGGTTGATACACGTGGGATGGCATTCCTAGAGTATTGTTCGGCTTGCTCGGTATTGGATTTTGCTTGTTCGAGGTAAGTAACACATCTAAACTTTGATTTGAGGGCATTTATGTCACGACCCCAATCCTACACTGGCCGTGATGGCGCCTGTTATGGTACTAGGCTAGCCAATCTACCGCGAAATAATACATAAAATCTTTTGTTTAATTCAAGGTTGTCCGATATATCATACAACTTTCCAGTTTAAATTTTTCAAGCATCAAATAGATTAAAACATCTTAGAACATCGCCCCAAATTTTGGAGTCAACCGTCATGAGCATCTATGAATCAATACGATGTACTACTATTTCCAGACTAGAATCAGTTCTAGGAAATGATATCAGATAACAAAATAAGAGGGGAAATAGGGCATGCTCCGACTCCAAGAGATAACGGAAGAAGCTAGCGCTCAGTCCCATCACACGGGGTGTAGAGAGTACTGTGAGTATGTCAACTCAGTAGTAATGAAATTAAATAATGTCTAAGGCAACGAAACACGTAAAAACAATCATAAATACACAAAAATTAACTCCTTCATTCAGAAAACACAGATATGATGCCTTATAACATTTACAAGTAAATGCCAGTAAAATATCATTTAAATGTGCTTTTTCACAAATTCCATAGAAATCAAAATGATTCAGTATATAAAATCGACAGAGTTCATAATAGTCTTCCAGATGGAAACAGGTATCATAAATTGCCCTCGGGCGTATCATCACTCAGCATCAGTCACTCAGCATGTCTCACAGCCACTCAGCATCAGCCCCTAGGGCTACCTTGCAATCACTCATGCCTCCCAAATCACTCGTCACTCCACACTACCACTCAATAGGTACCTGCCCTCACTGGGGTGTACAGACTCCGGAGGGGCTCCTACTGCCCAAGCGCTAATATCAAGCCATCTTCTTGCATAATCACTCAGGTTCTCGGCCTCTCACATATCATAAACAATACAACATGTTGTGGCGTGCAGCCCGATCCCATAATATCCTCACACCATAGGCACTCGGCCTCACTCAGTCAGAAATCTCTCAAAGCCACTCGGGCTATCAATTAAACGGGGTACTCAACCCAAAACATCATTTTATATCACAAAAGTAGAATAATGAGACTGGGTTTCGAAATCACTTAAACAGGAAATGACTGAATGTAAATCATAAGTCGACACAGTGAGGAATAGCAGTAAACTACCCCCAAGGGGTCCAAACAGGTCGGCCAAGTCCCCAAAATATAATAATAGTCTTAAAACATGAATATCATATGAAGTAGAATCAAATACGCAACTTAATAGTTGCCATGGGACAGACCAAGTCGCAATCCCCCAACCGTGCGTGCCACACACTCGTCATCTACTATGTGTGCCACTCAAAACAGTGATAAAACTGTGAAGTCCGGGGGTTTCATATCCTCGGGACAAGATTTATAATCATTACTTACCTCAAACCAGCCCAAATACTAATCCGCGATGCTTATGCCACTCGAATCGGCTTCCGACTGCTTCAAATCTAACCAAAACAAGATTAATATCATAAATAAATGCTAGGGAGATGAAACCTATTCGAAAATTATCAAAATTAAGCACAAATCCCGTAATTGGCCAAAAACGACCCCCGGGCCCACTTCTTGAAATTCGGCAAAAATCACAAAACTAAAATCCTTATCCTTCCACGAGTCTACCCATATAAAATACATCAAAATCCAACCACAAATGACTCTTCAATTCCTCGATTTAGAGTCTCCAATTCCCAAGCTCTAAACCTCCAATTTAGTCTCAAATTTTCAATAAATGTAACCCCTAATCCTTCAAATAATACCATAGAAATGAGTTTTAGGTCCAAAAATCTTACCTCCACGAAGTTCTTTTGATTTCCCCCTTAAAAACCCTCTCTCAAGCTCAAATCCGTATGAAAATTTTGATGAAATAACCCAAATTTCGCTAAGGTTGGTATTTATACTCTATGTCCTGTGAAACCGCACATGCGGACCCGCACCTGCGGTCCCAGGTGCTCTTTTGCGGAATTCCACTTAAAAATCCAATATCGCATTTGCAGTCCATAAGCCCGCACCAGCGGTCTCGCACCTGCGACCAAAGGTTCTGCATTTGCGAAAAAAGCGCAGCCCCTAAAACTCCGCATCTGCAGCTCCCAGACCGCACCAGCGACCTCGCACCTACGGATCCTCATTCTGCAGGTGCGGGAAGCCAGAAAGCTTTACACCAGTAGTTCCAAATTACCAAAAATCATGCCAATAACCATCCGAACTCATCTCGAGGTCCTCGGGGCCTCAACCAAAAGTACCACCCAGTCATAAATTATCACTCGGACTTAGTCGAACCTTCGAAACCCCAAATAACACTGAAACATCAAATCAACCCATGATTCAAGCCTAAGCATTTTCAAACTTTCCAAAAATCAACAACGATGCCGAAACTAGCCAAAACTCGACTGAAGGACCTGAAAGTTTTCACACACATGGATAGCTAATGTTTCCACTGCCGACCGAAAATTGCCAAAAACTCATTTGCGCTAATTCAAGCCTAATTCTACTCCGAACCTCTAAACTACATTCCGAACACACTCCTAAGTCCCAAATCACCTAAAGAAGCTATCTGAGCCCTAAAATCCGCATTCCGGGGTCCTTTACCTAATAGTCAACTTCTGATTGACTTTTCCAACCATAAAGCCAACTTAAGAGACTAAGTGTCTCATTTCTCACCACGACCACTCCGGATCCTAACCAACCGACCCAACATATCACAAATAGGCTAAGAAACACATGACAAAGCAGAAACATGGGAAACGAGGTAAAACTCACGGAACGACTGACTGGGTCGTTACATTCTCCCCCTCTTAAACAATTGTTCATCCTCAAACGGGTCTAGAAACATACATGGAGTCTCAAATAAGTGAGGATATCTGCATTGCATCTCCCGCTCAGTTTCCTATATGGCCTCCTCCACCGGCTGGCCTTTCCACCGCACCTTTACTTAAACTATATCCTTAGACCTCAACCCTCTGACCTGCCGACCCAAAATAGTCACTGGCTCTACCTCATATGAAATATCACCCTCAAGTTGAACAGTTCTGAAGTCTAAAATATGAGACGGGTCACCAACATACTTTCGAAGCATGGAAACATGAGACACCGAATGAACACTCGATAAGTTGGGTGGAAAAGAAAGTCTATAAGCCACCTCTCCAACCCTCTAAAGCCCCTCAAAAGGCCCAATGAACCTTCTCCCTAACCATGAAAGACACATCCCGAACCTTCCGGTCCGCATAACTCTTCTGCCTAGACTGCACCAGGCGAAGCCGCTCCTGAATAAACTTCACCTTATCCAACGCATCCTGTACCAAGTATGTGCGCAATAGCCTAGCCTCACCCGGCTCAAACCAACAAACCAGGGATCTACACCTCCTACCATATAAAGCCTCATACGGAGACACCTGGATACTCGAGTGATAACTGTTATTATATGCAAACTCCGCGAATGGAAAGAACTGGTCCCATGAACCCCCGAAATCAATGACACAAGCACGTAACATGTCCTCCAGAATCTGAGTAGTGCGCTCTGACTCTCCCTCCGTCTGAGGATGAAATGCTGTGCTTAACTCGACCTGAGTACCCAACTCTCTCTGCACATCCCTCCAAAACTGAGATGTGAACAGAGTACATCTGTCAGAAATTATAGAAATTGGAACACCATGCAACCGGACAATATCCCTGATATAAATCTCAGCTAACCGCTCCGAGGAATAAGTAGTACCAACAAGAATGAAGTGCCCAGACTTTGTCAACTGATCCACGGTTACCCATACAACATCGAACTTCCTTGAAGTCCGTGGGATCCTAACTACAAAGTCCATGGTGATCCGCTCCCACTTCCACTCTGGAATATCAAAACTTTGATGCAACCCACCTGGCCTCTGGTGCTCCTACTTGACCTGCTGACAGCTGACCCCTCTGCTGAGAAGAGCTACCAAAGCGACGAGGGAACTGCCTCCACACATGCCCAAACTCTCCACACTCGAAAAAACTCCCTAGAGCTGGAGAGGGGGATTGAAAGGAACCCTTGGCACCAAAATAGCGACTAGAAGAACCATGCATAGAGGAACCATAAACTGTTGGTCCTCGGGATGAGCTCTGGGCTGGAAGGGAACTGAATGAAGAACGGCCTGGATGAGAACTGCGGGGACCATGCCCCGTAGATGCACCACTATAGGCATGGCGGACTGGCTGAGGAGGCTTGAATGAACGTCCTATACATGCTGAAACTGTCCTCTAGAAGGAGCACCGCTGAAACTACCAGATCCACGAGGCCTCTTGGCCTCCCTCTCCTCTAGCTCCTGGCAGCAAAATGACTCAAATTATCGAGAAATATCAATAAACTGCTCAAAAGTAGCACCTGAAAACTCTCTCTCTGGTCAACAGAATGCGGAGCTGATTAGTGAGGCCATCCACAAACCTTTTAATCCTCTCTCTCTCTCGGTAGAAACCAACTCTGTGGCATGACGGGCTAGCTCTGAAAACCTCATCTCATACTGGGTCACTGTCAAATCACCCTGACGCAGCTCCTCTCTGTGAGACTTGGGAACATACTTCTCTAAAAAGAGAGTGGAGAACTACTGCCAAGTAAGGGGTGTTGCACCAACAGGCGTACGCCTCTCGCAGGACTCCCACCAAGTGAATGCAGCTCCTGAGAATTGGAATGTAGTGAACGACACCCCACTGGTCTCAAATATCCCTATAGTACAAAGCATCCTCTCAAACTTGTCTAAGAAACCCTAGGCATCCTCGCCCTCAGCACCACTGAATGTCGGAGGCTGAAGTCTACCAAATCTCTCTAACCAGCACTGCTCGTCATTTGGCATGAATGGAATCCCAAAATCCTGAGTTGGGGCAACCGGCTTGGCTGGAGCTGCCCCGGCGTCTGGAGCCCCTGGGTAACCTGCTCAGGTGTCCAGACAGCTGGAGTCTGAGTGCCTCCTCTGGCCTGATAAATAGCGGCAGTAGCAGAAACAACGACTGCATGTGCAAGACTGGTGCACACAGCCAAAATCTGAGCCAGAGTCTCCTGAAGACCCGCAATCATAATAGGCACTGCTGATGCCTCTCTCTGACACGGCCTCGACCTCTTGCTGGTCTAGCTGGTGACTGGTCACCCTGATCGGTAGCGGGAGTCCCCACTGTCTGTGAGAGAATGAAAACAACAGAAGTTTAGTTCCAGGAATCAACAGATTCGCCCGAAAGAATTCAAGAATGTGAGATTTTTCCTAAGGGTTCTGTAGCCTCTCGAAGGTAAGTACAGACGTCTCCATACTGGTCCATAAGACTCTACTAAACCTGCTCATGACTAGCGAGACCTACTTAACCTAGGGCTCTCATACCAACTTGTCACGAACCCAATCCTACACTGGCCGTGATGGCGCCTATCATGGTACTAGACTAGATAAGCTACCACGAAATAATACATAAAATCTTCCGTTTAATTCAAGGTTTCCGATATATCATACAACTTTCCAATTTAACATTTTCAAGCATCGTAGATTCAAACAGTTTAGAACTTTGCCCCAAAATATGGAGTCAACCGTCATGAGCATCTATGAATCAGATAAGAATTAGTTATAGGAAAAGATATTAGATAACAACATAAGAGGGCAAAGAGGGCATACTGCAGATGCCAAACAGCTACCTCAAAATCCCAGCTCCGGCTCCAAGAGATAACGGAAGAAGCTAGCGCTCAGTCCCAGCACTTGAATCTGCACATCGGTGTAGGGAGTAATATGAGTAGGCCAACTGGGTAGTAATGAAAGTAAATAATGTCTAAGGCAAGGAAACACGTAAAACAACCATAATTATACAGAAAATGAACTTCTTCTTTCTGAAAACACATATAAGATGCCTTATAACATTTACAAGTCAATGTCAGTAAAATATCATTTAAAAATGTGCCTTTTCACAAATTCCATAGAAATCAAAACGATTCAGTATATAAAATCGACAAAGTTCATAATAGTCTTCCAGATGGAAACAGGTATCATAAATTGCCCTCGGGCGTATCATCACTCAGCATCAGTTACTCAACATGTCTCACAGCCACTCAGCATCAGCCCCTCGGGCTACCTCACAATAACTCATGCCTCCCAAATCACTCGTCACTCGGCACTCGCACTCAGTAGGTACCTGGACTCACTAGGGGTGTACAGACTCTAGAGGCGCTCCTACAGCCCAAGCGCTATTATCAATCGATCTTGTGGCATAATCACTCAGGATCTCGGCCTCTCACACATCATAAATAGTGCAACATGCTTTGGCGTACAACCCGATCCCATAATATCCTCACAACATAGGCACTCAGCCTCACACAGTCAAAAATCTCTCAAAGCCACTCGGGTTATCAATTAAACGGGGTACTCTACCCAAAATATCATTTTATATCACAAAAGTAGAATAATGAGACTGAGTTTCGAAATCCCTTAAACAGGAAATGACTGAGTGTAAATCATAACTCGACACGGTGAGGAATAGCAGTAAACAACCCCAAGGGGTCCAAACAGGTCGGCACAAGGCTCAAAACATGGCGTACAGCCCAAAATATAATAATAGTCTTACAGCATGAATATCATATGAAGTATAATCAAATATGAACTTAATAGTTGTCACGGGACGGACCAAGTCACAATCTCCCAACCGTGCCCGCCTCACACTCGTCATCTAGTATGTGTGCCACTCCAAACAGTGATAAAAATGTGAAGTCTGGGGTTTAATACCCTCAGGACAAGATTTACAGTCATTACTTACCTCAAACTGGCCCAAATACTAATCTGCGATACTTTTGCCTCTCGAATCGGCTCCCGATTGCTCCAAATCTAACTAAAACCAAATTAATATCATCAATAAATACTAGGGAGACAAAACCCATTCGAAAATTATCAAATTTAAGCACAAATCCCGAAATTTGCCAAACCCGATCCCCCAGCTCACGTCTTTAAATTCGATAAAAATCATAAAACTAAAATCCTTATCCTTATATAAAATACATCAAAATCCAACCACAAATGACCCATCAATTCCTCGATTTGGAGTCTCCAATTCCCAAGCCCTAAACTTCCAATTTAGTCACTAATTTTCTATAAATTTAACCTCTAATCAGTCAAATAATACCATATAAATGAGTTTTAGGTCAAAAAATATTACCTCCACGAAGTTCTTTTGATTTCCCCCTTCAAAACCCTCTCTCAAGCTCAAATCCGTATGAAAATTTTGATGAAATAACCCAAATTTTGCGAAGGTTGGTATTTATACTCTCTATCCAGTGAAACCGCACCTGCGGTATTTAAACCGCACATGCGATCCTAGGTGCGCTTCCGCGGAATTCCACTTAAAAATCCAACAACGCATTTGCGGTCTATAAGCCTGCACCAGCGGTCTCGCACCCGCGACCAAAGGTTCCGCATCTGCGGAAAAACCTTAGCCCCTCAAACTCCGCATCTGCGGCTCCTAGACCGCACCAGCGACCTCGCACCTGCGGCTACCCCTTTCGCAGGTGCGGAAAACCAGAAAGCTTTACACCAACAGTTCCAAATCACCAAAAATCATGTCGATAACTATCCGAACTCATCCCGAGGCCCTCGGGGCCTCAACCAAAAGTACCAACCAGTCATAAATGTTCACCAGGACATAGTCGAACCTTCGAAACACCCAAAATAAAACCGAAACATCAAATCAACCCATGATTCAAGCTTAAGGATTTTCAAACTTTCCAAAAAATCACCAACGATGCTGAAACTACCCAAAACTCGGCCAAATGACCTGGAAATTTGCACACACATCCAAAATGACGCTACAAACCTGTTCTAATTTTTGGAATTCCATTTCGATCCCGATAGCTTATTTTTCCACTGCCGACCTAAAATTGCCAAAAACTCATTTTCGCCAATTCAAGCCTAATTATACTCCGAACCTACACATTTCGAACACACTCCGAAGTCCCAAATCACCCAACGAAGCTATCCAAGCCCTATAATCCGAATTCTGAGGTCGTTTACCTAATAGTCAAATTTTGGTTGAGTTTTCCAACCATAAGGCCAACTTAAGAGACTAAGCGTCTTATTTCTTACCACGACCATTCCAGACCCGAACCAACCGACCCAGCACATTGTAAATAGGCTAAGCAACACATGACAAAGCAAAAATAGGGGAAACATGGTAAATCTCACGAAAATGATCGTCCGGGTTGTTACAATTTAACCCTTGGAACTGTGTTATAAGAGATGTATTGAGGTAACTCACATGCTAGACGAGGAGCGTGTGGGCGTGCACTGAGAAAATCATAATTTTAGTGGACTATTAGACTATGATCAGACTTGTTTTGCAATTCTATCATGTTGCATCCATGTTCTCCCTACTTGTTTGATTATGTGAGTTGTGAACCATGTTAGAAATTATGTGTTGAGAGCCATTGAGGTCATTTCTACTATTGGGTTATTTGCTTAAATTGCAATTGCATACCCAGTCATATTCATCCATTTGCATATCATATCTTGTCATATCATGTTATCATGGTTTGGGATGATTGGCATGATATTTGTAAGCCCGAGAGATTAGAGAGATTGATGACTGAGTTGGGGCCGACGGTCCGTGTTGTGAGACATTGTGGATTGGACTGCAAGCCGTAGCAGGGCATATTGGCTTTATATATGTTATTTTTATATGGATCAGGTTGCATGGTGCAGTTGGCCTTATAGGCTTTTTCTATTATTGATGGGATCAGACTGCATGCCACAACAGGTTTTATTGATTCGTGATGGGATCGCGTTGCACACTTCTGCAACCCATGTTGACTTATATTAGCGGTTGGGCAGGATACACCCCTCGTGAGTCTGGCATACTAACTCAGGTATCCAGTGCCGAGTTATTGAGTGTAAGAAAATGAGATTGGGTACTCTGAGAGTTTGAGTACATGAGTTCATCACTATGATGCATTACGTTTGACATGCATACTCGGCATACAAGCACAACGATGTATTTCCTCATGCTATACTGTATTGTGACATTCATGATTTCACATGCACATTGACATGTAGGCATAGAGATGTATTTTACTCATGCTATATGGTAAGGAGATATCTTCTTCGTTCTTGAAATTTAGGAGAAAATAGGTGTGGACTGATCTGCATCTCCTGCTCGTTCCAAGTAGCCTCCTTGACTGGCTGGTGTCTCCACTGAACTTTCAACAAAGTTATATTCTTTAATCTCTACTTTCGAACCTACCGATCCAAAATGTAAACCGGCTTCACATCATAAGTCAATACACATATAACTAAGTTGTTCTAAAATCCATAACATGTTATGCATCACCATAATACTTTTCTAGCATGAAAACATGAAATACTAGGTTAACACCCGATAAACTAGGCGGCAATGCAAGCTTGTCGGCCACCTTTCATCCTCTCAAGAACCTCAAAAGGACTAATATACCGAGGTCTCAACTTTTCCTTGTTCCCGAAACTCATCACACCCTTCATGGGTGAAACTCCAAGCAATATCTTCTCTCCCACCATATACGCAACATCACAAATGTAGCACTACGAAAAATTTCAAAGTACTTAAGCGTTATTAAGAAAGTTGATGTGTGATACTTATATTATTTTGTGTGAAAATGAGGACTAATAATATGATGGATATCAATTGGGCATGATAATAAGTGTACGAGGCACATTATAGGTGATGTGAAGTCTAAGGAGAGCCCTAAGTCTAAGTCAAGTTGTAAATTACATCATAGATTAAAGTTCCAAATGAGTACGTACAAGACCAAACTTCAGACGATACATATATATAAGAAGTTATGTGACAAACAACCTATTAAATGAGAGATCTTTGGGTCTAGTTTCTAGCGCTTCAAACCATTCATCATTTGGACACTCCTACAAAACGTTATGACAAAATTACCAAAGGCTGAAAGAATGTGATTCTGCGGTCAGATGTGTGACCGCAAAATCATTATCCGAACCCCGCAAAAGTGGTGTGTGAACCGCAAAATGGTCGCAAACCTGAACAGTGTAGCCCAGTTCTAGGCATTATTTTTTGCGATCCATTGTGGGACCCGCATACCCATTGTGCGGTCTATTGTGCGACCGCATACCTGAATTCGGAGGGTCCATTTTCTTATTTTCATAACCAGACCCCATTTTGATAAATAGGCTTTGAGGATTATTTTGGGGCAATTATTTGATGATTGTAGATAGAAGTGATAGTGTTCTAGAGAGAGGAAGTAGATGAATTTTTTTTTTCATTAAGATCTTGTTCAAGCCTTGAAATCCACAAGGAAATCTCACAAGATCTTCACTCAATAGGTAAGATTCAAACACCTAGTCTTCAAATTCGAGTTTGGGGTAAAAGATGGGTGATTGGGAGTATGATTCTTGGGTGTAAGAGTATCACGTATATTTTCTTGTACCAATAAGGTTTGTGAGAAGATTGTTGAGCTCAAATAAGTAATGATTGGGTTGTGTAATGAAGGTAATCTTGTAAAAGAACCTTGTAGCCAAATTTGTACAACTAGTGTTTGATAAAATTCTCAAATGAACTGAAACCATGAATACATTCTTAATTTGTGTTCAATTTTGTTATGTCTCAAAGTAGATTAGTATTTCTAGAATTTCCGGAACATTGTAGTAATTTAAGGAAAGCTCAAAGCGAGCTATGTTGGATAAACTACTCTCTTAGAATTTATTTCCATGATGTTCCTATAAGTTTCAAGTATGGTTGTCTCAAGTTCCTTATTCTATGTTCCGAGTTGTTCTCAATAAATTTGATTGTCCTGAATAAGCAAAGTGTCGAGAATTATGTATTCAAAACATATTCTGATGTTCCTATCACATTATATTATCCTTTGGGAATGTGGTCAAGAGTGATATGTGTATTAAAATGCTATGTCTTTGAGTCGTGTTTCAAATGAAGGGAGAAAACGTTAGAAATTTTTCTTAACCAAACGATTCCAAAAAGATTTAGCAACGTAGAACTTTACGGTTCTAAGGGAGAATGGTGTAATCTTTTTTCAAGAACATCATACAGATTTTTTCCTACTACAGGTATGTTAAGGCTAAAGACCTTCTTTCATTTTAGCATGATCTCGTAATTACACAAGCTTAATAACGAGGCATAAAGAAAAATTCATGTTCCGGAATTTACGTATATTGTTTTTCTAGACTTCTAAGTACAATATGCCTCCCAGTAATTACGATCTCCGCCTAGAACTGGAAGGTGACATGATGATCACTTATAGGGTATTAAATTCTATGTGAGTGCGTGACAACCCTCTACTTTACATATAGATAATGATTCATTTAATAGTAAAATAACTTGTTGGAAACCAAGAGAATAAAAGAACAAAAATATTGACAACAAAGATCTTGACAGTATGTGCCATGCAATTGAGTATTTCCTTTTTCTAGTCAAGAGAGCAGAGAGTCTATATGTACAGTTTACAGTATTTTCATTACCATCGAGCTATAATCGATGGGAAGGCCCCTATTGGGCAACCGTTGATCAGATGTTAAGTTATATACTGAGCCTACCGTAGCCGAGCGCCTATGGGCGAGCCGAGTTGGTCAAGATACAGAGCCTAGTACAGCAGAGCACCTATGGGTGAGCCTACTACGGCAGAGCAGATACATACATACATATATATACATATATATATATATATACACCGAGCCTTATAGGGCCGGACATCTATTTTACTTATTATATTGAGAGAGTTGAGTCATTATCAGCAGGTAAGCATATCTTCAGATTATCTTTGACTTCCAGCTACTTGCAGTTATTATATTATCAGTTCAGTTTTATCTTTCAGTATATTGCCTTACATACTCGGTACATTATTTTGTACTAACGTCCCTTTTTTGGGGGCGCTGCATTTCATGCATGCTAGTTCAGACAGACAGACAGGTAGGCCTCCTCATTAAGTTTTGCCCGAGTTTAGATTGATCGGTAAGCTACCTTGTTCTGATCACGGTATATCCATCAGTAGAGGCTTGTAGAGATATCAGTTAGTGCAGTATGTTGGTCTTGTAGGCCTTTTAAGTATATTTTGTTGGTTTGCCATCTATATTAGTTATGATGGCCTTGATGGCCCAGCATTATATTAATGCTTAGTCAGCATTTGCAATCGTCTTGCAATGTGGCCCATGGCCAAAGTATGACATTATATGTTCAGAGTCCCTTAGTAGCAAGTTGGTACGCAAGGATAGGTGAGGCACCGGGTGCCGCTCTCGTCCCCCAGGTTCGGGGCTTGACAAAGTGGTATCAGAGCAGTTCTTCCTAGGCAGTCTACAAGCAGTGTCTAGTAGAGCCTTCTTTATGGGTGTGTCGTGCACCACACTTATAACCATGAGGCTACAGGGCACTTAGGACTGTCACTCTTTCTTCTTACTCTAGACCGTGTGATAGAGCTCAATTATAAGAATTCAAACTCCTAACTTTATTCGTAATAAAACTATACCTACATCTAGAATGACAGTTGGTAAGAGATTGAATTTTGCTATGGAAGAGTTGAGTCAAAGGAACTCGATTTTGCATCATGCTTATGATGAGTAAATATAAGGTCTCCAGCAGAACATGTGGATACTAAGATATGTAAGCTTCTTGATAAGGATCCCTAAGGCAGGAATATCTATCAACTCTTAGGATAAAAAGGAATAAGAGAATCAAAAAGTATACATAAGTTCCAGCAAGTAAGAGAAGCAAGGTGAAAAAGGGTACGAGGTACCCAGTTAATGAAAGTTATCAGTATTTTCAACTCAGTTAGAGAGATATAAGCATTTTGAGTTACCTTCAAAAGTAACAGAGGTATATACAATTGGCCACACCCATTGCAGTTATGCCCCATGGGGGTCCAACAAAGTAGTATAAGAGAAGGACGAGATATCAAGATCTGTATGGGGTTAGAGTAACCCAAAATGATGGATGTTTTTTTTTCTTTTGAGTTAGTTGATATTTCCGAAGGATATTACAAAAGTGCTAATAGATCTCCTTGTGAGACACCCAGATGGTCCACACTAAAATAGTACAGCTATATATGAATACTACAAATATAGGAACTTGAAACCTTGAAGGGATAAAATTACCTTAGTGTGGCTCGCGTCCCTAGTAGAGGGAGAACATTAAGCAACCCGAAGAGCCACTAGATGGATAAAAGGACAGCTAAAGAATATCTTGATTCGAGTTTTCGGAATAAAGTGATATGGCATAAATGTTAGCGGGAAATAAGAAAAAAGTTAACGAAGCATTATGAGTAAGATATGATACATGGATGGCAACGGTAGATCAAAAGATGACAGTATTACAGAATCTATAGTAAAGTGAAGGAAGAGATGAGGGGTGACAGGATTTAGGACAACAAAAGAGTATAGACCATACAATGATGTCCTCAATTAGAGAAATAAGTTTGCAACTCTACGCGATTACCAAAAAGGAAAAGTTAGGCCCCAGAGTAATAAAACCAGTATGGATTGGTGAACAGGATAAACTAAACATGAATTAGGAACTGAGTGATTTGATAATTGCCAGCATCATTAGAATTTCGTATTGCATTCCGACAACAATAGAATGGACAATAGAAGGAGATCCATGATGAATTCAGAGAATGGTCGTTCAGGGAGACGTTTCCCTAAAGCAAGCGATATGAGGAAAGTTAATCTTAAGGGACTGTATGTGTTAGTTGCGCTAAGTGTCACCATCGCGAGTGAGGAATTTTGTTATCCTTGGTACAGAATGATTACCGCAAGGCGAGTAAAGGTCATCAATGATGTAAAAATATGCCAGAATTGAGAAAGGGATGAGATTGCATTTATTCAAATCCTATTGGTATGCTATGGTTCCAAAACATTATGTAAACACGACGTCAAGGAAAGGAATTAAAGGTTCCTGTCCGAGATGTTATTAATAGATAAGGAGCCAATACGTGAGGTAAGTTAAGAAAAGGAAATAACACAAGAAAGATTATGCGAAATATGTATATGAGAATGGGCCGACGAGTGGTTAGTAGTTGGTTTAGGAATAGCCTAGTCATGACTAGACAAGAAGTTAAAGACAAATAAGCAGATCAGGCAAGATATATGTAGTAAACCCCAATATGGATAATTCAACCACACAAATGTCAATACTTGAGACATATTCAAATAAGAGTCAGAGTAGTTAAAGGTACCGTAAAAGTGTTACGGGGATAAAAGAAAGTGCCACTGGGAAGACGGTCAAAATATCTGTTCAGAAGCAACCCAACAAGCACAAAGGCACGGAGGTAAGCAACTACGGGTGATTATAGGCAAGGAAGGACATGAAAAGGTTCGTAATAAGCTCACATATTTGTGAGAGTCAAGGGTTCTCCCTAAGTACTATAACAAAAAGATTAGCTGGGGAAATAAGGAAGAAGGCTTCAACCTAAGCACAACGATTTAAAGAGGAAATGGTATTGTAATAATAGTCTCACAACAAAATTGTAAGCATGCCAAAGGAAAATGGCACCTACCATGGCTAATGAACAGGGAAGTAAAATCAGAAGTAATATTCAAGATCATATGAGTTATATAGAATTCCAATATGCGTGGGCACTAATATAAGCTAAGTATGCATGCAAATAGGGGACAGAAAGACCGGGAAGAGTAATTACCTACGTTTAAAGAAAGCTGAAAAGGAACAGAAGGAATTATTCGTTTAATGATCCAGAGTTGGTTATGTTATGAATGCCCTTAAGAGTTCGGACTATTATCCATGCAGCATATATGTTGACAATCATATAGATTTAGAAGATTCTGGTTTAAGTTAAATGAAAGAATTGAGCCCAGGTCATACGCAAAGGATCGAATTGTTAGAAGATTGAATCATGGATATTCCATAGCATCCTTGAAGGGCTAAAGTAATAACTAACACCATGAGCCACATACTGGAAGATAGCTTAAGCCTACATAAAGGTTGACCACAGGAAAGAGGAAACTAAAGAATTACATCACCCAGGTAAATCAGGAGTTTGATTATTGGACCCAGGAAATTATGGACATCGTGATTGAGGACATTACAAAATCACTCTTAATATTAGAAGTTATGAAAGAGAGATAGAAGAATATGAGATGATATTTTAAAATAAGTAAGGTACAGGTGAACGACATACAAAATACCCAAGTGTAGAAGGACGAGAGTGTTCCATACATCAAGTAAATGACTAGAAGCGCTGGGATTCAGTATCCAGGAATGGTAGCAACATCGTTAGTGGCATACCTTCCAGCCTATAGTTTGTAAGTACCGAAAGGTCTAATTAGAGAGTAAAATAGAGACGATGGGATGTATCTCTTGATTTTCTAGAAACACATAAGGGAATCGATCGTAAGCTAAAGTATGATAGAACGACAAGGTTTTAGAAAGATAATAGTAAGGATAAGAAGAAGGCAAGCGAGAAGGTGACTAAAATGGATAAGTCCTCAGTATTAAGCCCATGAAAACAAGAAGAGCTAATGGTTTCTCTAAGTTATCAAATCTCGATATAGCCTGAATGAACTCAAAGGAGTCTGAGACTAATGGCATTTGGAAGAAATGGAATGCTGCCCTGGTAGTAGAATGAAGGTGTAATTGTGATGGATAAAGGGTGATGTTTGGACCTTTGATTGAGTAATGACTTGAAGAGGATTTCACGAATTGTTCGGAATTAAAATACCCACGTAAGGTGAATCACATTCGGATACTATGAAATACGGTTATGGAAGCATGATATCGCCCAAGTGGATCAGTCTAATCATTTCAGATGTTCCCCGATAAGGCGTGAACCCTAGCGGCAGTATTACATAAAAGGTTAAGTTATCAGGGGTAGATTATAGATAAATATTAAGGTGAATAAATAATGGATGGATAAAAGTCATAAAGTATGAGATGAGATTAGGCCGTCATTCTTAAGAGGAACACTAATGTGGAAGCATTAAAGTACATAGATTTATACATATTGGATAAGCAATGAAAGTAACCTAGAGTTTGGTAGCATACCTTAACAACGATAAATCAAAGTATGAATTATAGTATAGTATGGTCTACCTAGATGTAGTAAAGTCACATGGATGTTTAATCGGGCTATAAAACATGATATGAAAATATTCGTGAATTCGATAAAGTATCGAGCAAAGAACTTCAATATACTTATAGGTGCCCAGAGAAACTTCTTATTAACCTCTGTATATGTTTACAAAGTAAGGCCTAGAGATTGGCTAAAAGTTGGAGAACAAAATAGAGAAGAGTCATATGGGCACACTTACAAGGTCAGTATCGTACAGGATGCATGATAGAAGGTAGAAACAGTTACGAAATCGGAAGGATTTCGATCGCAAGTCATGGCGTGGGAAAGAGGCCTAAAGGGAGGAATGCCCTAGACTTTAGATTTATTCCCCGATCAACTGCCTAAATAGCAAGGAGAGTATTAAGGTGTTCACAAGAGTTATAAGTTATCAAAATGATATGAGCATCAATCAACATTCAAGGATGAATGTTCCAAATGAGGGAATGATGTTACACCCCCCAATATTACGTCGATAGTTTGTCTCGCGATATTAAATTACGACGATGTTGCACCCTGTAGTATTGTACGTTGAATTGGTCATAAGGTAACTGACATCAGTCAAAGGAAAATATTATTTGGAGATTATAAGCATTATGCTATTTAAAACAAGTTATGAGTAAATTCGTAAAGGTGGGATGGGAAGCAAGTCAAAGAAAATTAATTTTCGTTGAAGGTTGTCAGTTTTGGATAAAATACGGGCCGAGCGATAATACCCGATATTTATGGACTAGTACCATACAAGGTACCATATTACCATGATAGTAAGAGGTATAAAGTGTATTTAAAATAAGTAGAATTTTAGGCAATTTGAGACAATTCTTCATTATACGGGTAAGTGATTAATCACCGGGTAACGGGATATTACCTAATAAGTGCATAAAGCTTACATCCCCCACCCATCCCAACGTGGCAGTAAGCCACATCCTAAATAAATGACTAAGATTCAATTCTTGTTAGGTGGTATATAGTTACACCTTTACTACATTTTCCAAGACTTTCCATTATCTAGGAGATTTCAATTAAAGTGGGGGAAGAAGTTATCATTTTGATAACTCTTAAAAAAAAGACATTTTCCATCAGATGCAAAATCATTCTTAATATTCTCAACACCAAGGCATTACAATTAGAAGGGAGAAAATGTTAGAAATTTCTTCTTAACCAAATGATTCCAACAAGATTTAGCAACGTAAAATTTTGCGATTCTAAGGGAGTACGGTGTAATCCTTTTTAAGAACATCATACGGATTTTCCCTACTCTAGGTATGCTATGGCTAAGTCATTCCTTCATTTTGGTATGATCTCGTAATTACACAAGTTTGATAACGAGGCATAAAAAAATTCATGTTCCGGAAGTTACGTATATTTTTCCTAGACTTTTAAGTACAATATGCCTACCATTAATTACGATCTTCGCCTAGAACTGGAAGATGACATGATCATCACTTATAGGGTATTAAATGCTATGTGAGTACGTGAAAACCCTCTACTTTACATATTGACAAAGAATCGTATAATAGACAAATAACTTGTTGGAAACCAAGAGAATAAAATAACAAAGATATTGACAGTATGTGCCATACAATTGAGTATTTCCTTTTTCCAGTCAAGAGAGTAGAGAGTCTATATGTACAGTATTACCATATTTTCATTACCATTGAGCTATAATCGATGGCCAGCCCCTATTTGGAAACCTCTGATTAGATGGTAAGTTATATACTGAGCCTACTTTGGCCGAGCGCCTATGAGCGAGCCAAGTTTGTCGAGATATAGATCCTAGTATGGCCGAGCGTCTATGAGCGAGCCTACTATGGCAGAAAAGAGATATATATATATATATATATATATATATATATATATATATATACTGGGCCTTATAGGGCCGGACAACTATTTTACTTACTATATTGAGAGAGTTGAGTCAGTATCTTTAGGTAATCATATATTCATATTATCTTTGACTTCTAGCTACTTGCAGTTATTATATTATCAATTCAGTCTCATTTTTCAATATATTGCCTTACATACTCGGTACATTATTTCGTACTCACGTACCTTTTCTAGGGGTGCTGCATTTCATGCATGCAGCTTCAGACAAACAGACGGGTAGGCCTCCTCGTTAAGTGTTGCCCGAGTTCAGCTTGATCGGTAAGCTTCCATGCCTTTCGGAGTTGCCGGGTCTAGAGATTTATGTACATCTTATATATATATATATGATGTACATATGGCCCTGGTCCGATCACAGTATATCAATCGGTATAGGCTTGTAGACATATCCTGTCAGTTAGTGCAGTATGTTGGGCTTGTAGACCTTTTATGTATATTTTGTTGGTTTGCCAGCTGTAGTAGTTATGACGGCCTTGTTGGCCTAGCATTATATTAAAGCTTAGTTAGCATTTGCAATTGTCTTGCAATGTGGCCCATGGCCAAAGTATAACATTATATGTTCAGAGTCCCTTAGCCGCTAGTTGGTACGCAAGGATAGGTGAGGCACTGGGTGCTAGTCTCGCCCCCGAGTTCGGGCTTGACAAATTGGATATCATTGATTGTTGTTTATCGTTTCCATAGTTTTCCCTTTTACATTGGAATTCTATTTTGAAAGAGGATAGTTATCTTTACATACTACTACTATTCTATATGTACTAACATCCCTTTTGTCGGGGGCGCTGCATCTTCAATGGATGCAGGTGGTTCATCAGCGACGAAGCTTTTGTCCTCATTAGCAGTAGCTCTCTATTCAACAGGTTTTGCGTGAGCCCTACTCTACTCTGGGCATTATTTCATCCGACGTTGTATTTTGTACTATGAGGTATAGCCGGGGCCTTGTCGCCGGCACTTCCATTCTTCACTTCTGTTGTACTTATAGGCTCCATAGACAGGTTGTAGGTGGTGTTTGATGTGGGGAATTGAACTAGAAATGTTGGTATTTGGAAAACATCTTTTTCATTATATCTATAAACTTGTAATATTTTTGAAATTATGAATGAAGTTGCTAATGGATATGAAATGGGAGTTGTTAATAAAATCCTTTTAATGTCTGATTAATGGAGTTCGTCTCCTCTTTATTCATGGATGATTTTGGGTAGAAGGAAATATGACAGGCTTGCTCGGCCGGGTTCACTCGGTTGAGCGCTGGTCGCGCTCTTCAATTTCGGGGTGTGACAACGAACCTTTCGATCAGCGTAGCTCTTGTGTCTAGAATTCGTCGTGCAAATCCGATCATGAATCAACTTGACCTTTTCCAAGGCATCCTGAATCATATCTGTGCCCAATAACCTAGCCTCCCCCGGCCCAAATCAACCTACTATAGTCGAACACCGCAACCCACAAAAAGCTTCATAAGGAGACTTGTGGATACACGATTGGTAGCTATTATTGTAGGCAAACTCTGCAAGCGGTAGAAACTTATCCCAAGAACCCTCGAAATCCATAACATAAGCGCATAGCATATCCTCCAATATTTGAATGGTGCGCTCGGATTGTCCGACCATTTGAGGGTGGAATGGTGTGCTCAACTTAACCCGTGTGCCCAATTCTCGCTGCAATACTCTCCAAAATTGCAATGTGAACTGCATGTACCGATCTGAAATAATGGACACTAGCACACCGTGAAGATAAAAACTCTCGAAAATATATATCTTAGCTAACCGCTTCGAATAATTGGTTGTCACAACCAGATTTAAATGTGCGGACTTAGTCAACCGGTTCAAAATCACCCAAATAGCATCGAATTTCTTCAAATTCCATGGGAGCCAAACAATGAAGTCCATAGTAACACGCTCCCATTTCCACTCAGGGATATCAACTCTATGAAGCGAACTGCCCAACCTTTGATGCTCGTACTTCACCTGCTGGAAATTCAAGCACTGAGCCACATACTCCACTATATCTTTCTTCATTATCCTCCACCAACAGTTTTACTTCATGCCCTGATATCTCTTCATGTCATCGGATGAATGGAATATCATGAACTGAGGGCCTCCTCCAGAGTCAACCCCCGCAACCCATCCACATTGGGCATACAAATCCGACTCTGCATCTGCAACACCCATCATCTCCAATAGACACCTCATTGGCATCACCGTGTTATATCGTGTCCTTAAGGACAAGAAAATAGGGGTCTTCATGCTGACGCCCTCTGATGCACTCATATAAAAAAAAGACACGATAAACTACGGAAGCTAGAATCCGATTAGGCTCTGAAACATCTAACCTCACAGGCTGATTGACCAATGCATGAACGTATGTTGCTATCGGTCTCTCACGATGCTATCGGTCTCTCACGATCTGGAATATATGCAAGGCTGCCCATACACACAACCTCTATACTAAAGGAATTGGCCACCATATTGGCCTTCCCAGGATAATACAAAATGGTGATATCATAGTCTTTAAACAACTTTAACCATTTCTGCTGCCTCAAATTTAGATCATTTCTCCTTAAAGAAGTGTTGTAGACTCCGATGATCTGTAAATACCTCACAATATATGCTACAGAGGTAATTCCTCTAAATCTTCAATGCATGAACGATAGCTTCCAACTCTAAATAATGAACTTGGTAGTTCCTCTCATGTGGTTTCAACTGGTGTGACGCCTAAGCAATCACCCTACCCTCCCACATTAAGACACACCTAATACTAAGCCGAGAATCATCATAATACATTGTATATTAACCAGATGCCAAATGTAAAACTTGAATTGGAGTTGTGGTCAAGGCAGTCTAGAGCTTTTGAAAGCTCTCCTTACACTCATCATACTACCTAAATGGGGCACCCTTCTGGGTCAGTCTAGTCAAAGGTGAAGCAATGGAGGAGAAACTGTAAAGACCCATAACATTTTCTCGTTTTAAAATAATGCCCGAATGAGTCCCAAAGCTATGTTTATGGTGGGAAATTTTTTTAAAACAGACCTAAATTGAGTAAAAAGTACCCCGAGTCATGAAGAACAGATTTTTTCCAGAAAATAGGTGTTATGCGATGCACTATGCGATCGCATAACGTGTATGCGGACCTCATAATGGTCGCATACACGAGCAGGTCACTGCTCCATTTGAGGTCAACTATGCGGTCCAATATGCGATCGCATTTCAGTTTTGTAGATTGCACAGCTATCGCATTGTTGCCTTTGGTTTTGGGAGAGAAGTTATGCGACGCATTATGTGATCGCACAACGTGTATGCGGAACTCACAATGGTCGCATACTTGGGCAGTGCGTTTCGAATTTTGGCACATCTTGAGGGCCATTATGTGGCTGGATCTATGGACCGCATGTCAGGAATATGATCGCCTTCCTGACCGCATTCTTCTATCGGGCTTCTATTTTTCTAATTTTAACAACCCTCCACTTTATTTTTAACAATTTTTCTGAGATATTAGAGAGAAGAAAGAGTGGGTTCTAGAGAGAGAAACTCCCAACTTCATCAAATTGGTCTTCCTTCATCACTCAAGCTTGGAACTAATCAAGTAGAACACAAATTACTTCACTCTAAGAGGTAAGCTTCCACCCCATTAACCCTAAATTTCCAGATTTTGTTAACACCTAGTGTTTGATAGAAAGCTCAAATGAGTTCAATACATGTTCATGATTCCTAATTCTAAGTTTTTATGTGCCACATTATGAATTAGATTTAAGGTGATAGAAGGTCCGGTGATTTGAGATACAAATTAAGGAAAAATCCTGATTCGAGGTAGGTATGGCTAACTTTAACCTTCGTAGAATCCTCTTGTTGGGTCGGAGTATTTGGTATGTGTACTTTGTTTGGAAATATGTGAATTGATTGTTCAGACGTGTTGAGGAGTGAGATTCTATTCTCTGATTTTCCTTGTTGATTGTCATGCTACTGTGTTGTATGAAGTTTTGAAAGGTTTTTGATGTGTAATGAACGAAAGATTGATAATGTGCTCAAATGTGGGAATGTGTAACATAGTTGAAATCCATACGTGGAAAGTAAAAGAGTATTGTGAAACAATGTAACTAAATTGAGCGATTGTGGCAACACCGTGTCATGAAATTACTACTTGATGAGAGTTATGGTGCCTTGGGACCAAATACATAAATTGTTGATATGAACCTGTATTCCTTGAAGTGATGATTCTTGTGATGTAATTGTCTGTGGTTGCGGTTTTGAAATATGATTGTCAGGTAGGACCGGGTTGCACGCCGCAACACAAAGTAATAAGCTTGATAAGGTGTGAGGCAATAAGGGTGGCCGAGGTAATAAGGATGAAATGTAATCGTTATCACTACTGAAATAAAAATCTATGAGCTCTTGAATATGATGATGTTGAAAGGGAAAAAGGAGAGATTGTGCATCTTATTTGATTTTGGTTGTTTCCTTCCACGTGCTTTGATTAATTGGTTCTACTGATGTTCCCTAATTGTGTATTGGCTTGATTGTACTTGGGATAATGTTTGTTTATACATACTAGTACTATTCCACACTACTAACGTCCCTTTTTGCCGGGGGTGCTACATATTTTTATATGGATGTAGGTGGGTCCATAGCAGGTTTCTTAGCTTTCCATTAGTGGTGCTTTCTCCTCATCCTTCCTCAGTTGTATTGTTGAGCCCCACTTCCTCTCGGGGCCATGTGTAGCTCATTCCATATCCTTTTGAGTATATTATGTATTGTAAGGTATATCTTGGGCCTTGATGCCGGAAAGTATTGTATCAACTCCTAGTACTCTTAGAGGCTCTGTAGACACTATGTGGGTGTATATGTGTATTTTGGGCAGTGGACGTATGTATTTGTAATCGTGGTTCGTATCGGGAAGTGGCGTATCTAATATGCATAAATTGGACTTAATGTGGTATTCACGCACTTTTAAGCCTATCTCACCGACTCACATAAATAATTATGTTATAACACGGGGAAACACATTGTGTGGGAAAGGCAAATCAGGTTCGCTTGACTGGGGGTCACCCGGTCAAGTGTCGGTCGCGTTCCTCAAATTTTGGGCGTGACAAACTTAGTATCAGAGCCTAAGGTTTTAAAAGTTTCCTAGGATGTCTCTAAGTCGTGTCTAATAGAGCCCTTCTTATCGGTGTGTTGTCGACCACATATATAATTAGGGGGCTACATGGACATTTAGGAAAACACCCTTTCATTGTTTTTCTATATCGTGCGGTGAAGTGGAAAGTGAAAATATTCTTGTCTAACTCGTACACTGTTCCAAAATTTTCAGTGATGGTACCAAATAAGAGAGCTCGACTCGGCCTAGAGGTCAATGCCGCCCCAAGTGTGACCGTGAACTATGTACCTGATGGTGCGGGTGAGAGTGAATCCCTGACCTTGAATCCATCTAGCCTATCTGTTCCAGATCACAGTGTTCCTATTCCTACTGCGGCGGAGGGTGCTACAATCCCTCCCCCCGATATTCCTGATCCCTTTTCGGTTCCAACTTCAGGTCCCGGTACTTCTGATGGGGACCTCAGGGGAGCTATTCATATGTTGACTTAGTTAGTAGCCGCTCAGGCCCAAGGATCTCATACTGACCCTGCATCCTCTAGCAGACAGGGAGATTCCACCGGTTTCAGAGTCAACCAGTTTCTGTGGTTGGCCCATCCAGAGTTCTCAGGTATTGATCCAAAGGCCGATCCACAGGACTTTCTAGATAAAATGTACAAGACGCTTCGGGTTATGAAGGCTACAGAGGCAGAGGGGGTTGAGTTAACATGTTACAGGCTGAGGGGAGCAGCGTATTCCTGGTTGGAGATGTGGGAGGATTCCCGTGGGGAGGAAAGTCCTCCGGCGATATGAGATGAGTTCGTTGATGCTTTCATGGATCACTTTTTGCCTGCCGAGACTATGGCAGCCCGTGCCACGGAGTTTGAGGTTCTCAAGAAGGGTAACATGAGTGTGTGGGTGTACCACATGGAGTTTGTGAGGTTGTTCAAGTACGCCCCTCAGTTGGTATCGACTATGGATGCCAGAGTTCGACAGTTTGTTCAGGGCCTCAATCCCTTGGTTGTGAATGAAGCTGCTATAGTTGCCTTGCACTCAGACATGAATTATGGTAAGATAGTGGGATTCTCCGAGGCCACAGAGGCTAGAAAATTTAAGATAAGGTCGTAGAGGGACAGTATCAGTAGGGCCCGGTCAGCGTGCCACCCGGGGAGTTCAGTTGGAGGAGGGAGACCAGTTTAGGGGAGAGGACCATCAGGGCCATTCCGTTCTTATGCTCAGTCCTCATCCAGTGCACCGCCATCAGTGCCTCTTTATCAGCAGAGCAGTCACTAGGGTCCAAAATCAGATAGTAGGAGGCCACATCAGTCCGGTCGTCCATGAGGGAGGTTCCAGCAGCAGAGGAGGGCTCCGTGTCCTAAGTGTGAGAGGTTCCATACCGAGCCTTGTTACCTGGATATCCCGGTATGCTACGGGTGTGGGGTGAGAGGTCATATTCGGCGGGATTGTCGTGCGCCCTGTCAGGGCATGGGTAGTGGTTTTGCTCAGCCGTCCGTTTCTTCAGTCGCCGCATCTTCAATACGTCCTCCAGATCCAGCAGGGCATGGTGCAGTTAGAGGTGGAGCTCGTGGTAGAGGTGGACCCAACCAGTTCTATGCTTTGAGTGATCGCTAGAGTGCGGAGGCTTTTCTAGATGTTGCTATAGGTATTCTTGCTGTTCAAGCCCTTGATTGTTTTTCTCTTATTGATTTAGGGTCCTCCTTGTCCTATGTTACCCCACTTATTGCTTCAAGTTTTGGGATAGAACCCGAACAGCTCCATGAGTCGTTCTCTGTTTCGACTCTGGTTGGTGATTCCATTACAGCCGCGCGAGTCTATAGGAATTGTGTTGTCACGGTGTGGGGTCGAGATATCACAGTCGATCTTATCGAACTAGGGATGGTAGATTTCGATGTTATCATGGGAATGGATTGGCTTTACTCGTGCTTTGCTAAACTCGACTGCGGAACCAGAACTATGAGAATAGAGTTTCCTAATGCCTCAGTTATTGAGTTGAAAGGTAACGGTGTGGTGCCGAAGGGTAGGTTTATTTCCTACCATAAGGCCTCGAAGATGATTAAAAAGGGGTGTATTTATCACTTGGTCTGGGTTGCAGACACCACTTCAGAAGTATCTGCCCCCGAGTCCGTTCCAGTCGTGAATGAGTTTCTTAAAGTGTTTCCGGAAGTGCTTCTAGGGATTTCGCCAGATAGGGAGATTTATTTCGGGATTGATGTATTGCCAGATACGCCGCCAATATCTATTCCACCGTACAAAATGGCGCCATCAGAGTTGAGGGAGTTAAAGGAGAATTTGAAAGACTTATTAGAGTAGGGGTTCATTCGGCCAAGTATGTCACCATGGGGCGCTCCGGTTCTTTTCGTCAGGAAGAAGGATGGGTCGCTTCAGATGTGTATTGATTATTGATAGATCAACAAAGTCATTATCAAAAACAAGTATTCACTGCCTCGGATAGATGATTTGTTCGACCAATTGCAGGGTGCGAGGTTCTTCTCCAAAATTGATTTACGATCGGGGTATCACCAGTTGAAGATCAGAGAGCAGAATATTCCTAAGACCGCCTTCAGAACTCGTTATGGCCATTATGAATTTTTGGTAATGTCTTTTGGACTGACCAATGCTCCAGCGGCTTTCATGGATCTTATGAATCGGGTTTTCAAACCGTTTCTTGACTACTTCGTGATTGTTTTCATTGATTAAATCCTTGTCTACTCGCGAAGTCGGAAGGGTCATGCTAATCACCGCAGGGCAGTTCTGCAGGCTCTTCATCAGCACTAATTGTATGCCAAGTTTTCAAAATCTGAATTTTGGTTGGAGTTAGTCACATTTTTGGGTCATGTTGTTTCCATAGAAGGGATTAAGGTTGATCCCCAGAAAACCACAGCGGTAAAGGATTGGCTTAGACCAACGACCCCGACAGAGATTCACAGTTTCTTGGGTCTATCCCGGTATTATCGAAGGTTTATGGAGGGGTTCTCTGCCCTCGCCTCCCGATTGACTAAATTGACGTAGAAGGCAACTCAGTTAATGGTCCGACGCTTATGAAAAGAGCTTTCAGGAATTGAAATCTAGATTGACTTCAGCACTGGTGTTAACTTTTCCAGAAGGCATAGAGGGATTTGTGGTTTATTGCGATGCTTCAAGGGTTGGTTTGCGATGTGTGTTGAGCTTCCAGGAAACTCAAGAATCACGAGAAGAATTATCCGACACATGATTTAGAACTCGTGGCAGTTGTGTTTGCAATAAAAATCTAGCTGCATTATTTGTATGGGGTCCATGTGGACGTGTTCTTAGAAACACAAGAATCTCCAATATTTGTTCAAGCAGAAGGAGTTGAATTTAAGGCAGCGGCGATGGTTATAATTGCTTAAGGATTATGATATGAACATTCTGTACCATCCGAGAAAAGCAAACGTAGTGGTCGACGCTCTTAGTCGGAAATCTATGGGTAGTCTGGCTCATTTGGAGGAAGATCAAAAGTCGTTGGCTTGGGAGGTTTGTCAATTGGCTAGTTTGGGGGTCTGTCTCTCGACCTCAAACGAGGGGAAGGTCATGGTGTATAATAGGGCAGAATCATCACTTGTAGCGGAAGTCAAGGAGAAACAGTTTATTGATCCAGCATTGGCGCAGTTGAAGGAGGCAATTTTGAATGGCAAGATTTCAGCATTTTCACTCGGGAGCGATGATGGTGTTTTGCGATGCCAGGGAAGGTTATGTGTTCCTGATGTGGATAATCTTCGGGAGAGGGTGATGGAGGAAGCTCACAATTCTAGGTATTCCGTGCACCCAGGTTCCTCAAAAATGTATGAAGATCTCCGGGAGATTTATTGGTGGAGCGGTATGAAAAAAGGTGTGGCGGACTTTGTATCTAAATGTCTGAATTGTCAGCAGGTGAAGGCCGAGCATCAGAGGCATGGTGGGTTAACTCAGCTTATGGAAATTCTAATGTGGGAATGGGAAATGATCAATATGGATTTAGTGGTTGGGTTACCTCGCTCTCAGCGCAAGTTCGACTCAATTTGGGTGATAGCGGATCGACTCATGAAATCACCGCACTTCTTGCCGGTCAAGTCCACCAATACTGCAGAACAGTACGCTTAGTTGTATACCAAAGTAATAGTCATGCTTCATAGTACTCCAATTTCCATTATCTCAGACCGAAGAGCCCATTTCACGGCTAATTTTTTGAGGAAATTTCAGCAAGGTTTGGGTACTCAGGTAAATCTCAGCACAGCTTTCCATCCGCAGACTGATGGTCAGGCAGAACGAACTATTCAGACACTTGAAGATATGTTACAGGATTGTGTGTTGGACTTTAAAGGTGGTTGGGATGATCATTTACCGCTTATCGAATTTGCTTACAATAACAGCTTTCACACTAGTATTCAGATGGCCCCATTTGAGGCATTGTACGGAAGGAGGTGTAGATCTCCGATTAGCTGGTTCGAGGTTGGTGAAGCAAAATTTTTAGGGCCAGATCTTGTGCAACAGGCATTGGAAAAAGTCAGAGTCATTCGGGAGAGGATGAAAACCACTCAGAGCCGTCAAAAATCCTATGCGGACGTTCGTCGAAGAGAATTGGAATTTTAAGTTGATGATTGCGTATTGTTGAAAGTATCTCCCATGAAGGGAGTGATGCGGTTTGGGAAGAAAGGGAAGTTGAGCCCAAGGTATGTCGAGCCATATCGGATTCCTCAAAGGATAGGGCAAGTGGCTTATAGGTTGGAATTACCCCCTGAATTTTCATTAGTGCACCCGGTATTCCACGTGTCCATGTTGAAGAAAGTGGTAGGAGATCCACCAGCTATCATGCTAGTTGAGACTATTGAGGTTAATGAAGAATTATCATATGAAGAGGTTCCGATTACTATTCTTGATAGACAAGTCCGTAGATTGAGGAACAAAGAAATTGCTTCTGTTAAAGTATTGTGGTGAAGTCAGCACATTGAGGAAGCCACGTGGGAAGCGTAAAATGAGCTGAAAGAAAAATATCCCCATTTATTTGAATAAATCTAGTAATGTTATTCAGAACTGTCATCTCTAAGAAAATTATATTTTATGTTCGGTTTTGTGCAAAATCACCCCATCTTCCCCTAATTGCCTTATTTTGGTAATTTACTGAATCCACAGTTCTATTTGAGTAGTGTGCAACAGTTTTGTGGAACATATGTGTTAGGCAAGTGATTAATAGTAGTGTAGGTTGGTAATGATTAATTGAAATGAATATAGTATATTGAGGTGATTGGGTTTCATGGGACTCATTAAAACGACCAAGTTATGTGCAAAACTGTGAATCATGTGTAAATTTGTAGTATGAGAAGAAAGAACTATGTGTAGTTGACAAAATGATTGAACAATTGCCAATTGTTGAGGTAACAACGTTGTGTGTGAGTTATGGGGTGATTAAAACTGTGTAATGGTGCTTGGAAATGTGTTTCGCGGGCTCTCTGGCAGGTAGACAAGTCTAATTACAAAGGGAACTCTGGCGAAATTTTTCTGAGATATTGGAGTTAGTGAAAATCTAGAAGTTGCATGCCATGCTTTCAAAACAAAATGGTTTCCAAAACCCTCATTCGAGGACGAATGATTTTAAGGGGGGAAGGATGTAAAGACCCGTAATATTTTCTCGTTTTAAAATAATGCCTGAATGAGTCCCCGAGTTGTGTTTATGGTGGGAAATTTTTTTAAAACAGACCTAAATTGAGTAAAAAGTACCCCGAGTCATGAAGAATAAAATTTTCCAGAAAATAGGTGTTATGCGACGCACTATGTGATCTCATAACATGTATGCGGACCGCATAATGGTCGCATACACGGGCAGGTCACTGCCTCATTTGAGGTCAACTATGCGGTCCCATTTCAGTTGTGCGGACCGCATAGCTGTCGCATTGTTGCCTTTGGTTTTGGGAGGGAAGTTATGAGATCGCATAACGTGTATGCGGACAACACAATGGTTGCATACATGGGCAGTGCGTTTCAAATTTTGGCCATCTTGAGGGCCATTATGCGGCCAGATCTGCGGAGCATGTCATGAATGCGATCGTGTTCCTGACCGCATTCTTCTATCGGGCTTCTATTTTTTCTAATTTTAACACCCGACTCCAGTTCATTAAAAAGACCCCTCTCCTTCATTTTTAACCATTTTTCTGAGATATTAGAGAGAGGAAAGAGTGGGTTATAGAGAGAGAAAGTCCCAACTTCATCAAATTGGTCTTCCTTCATCACTCAAGCTTGGAACTAATCAAGTAGAACACAAATTTCTTCACTCTAAGAAGTAAGCTTCTACCTCATTAACCCTAAATTTTCAGAATTTGGTAAAATGAAAAATGGATAGGATAGTTCATAAAGATGGGGTTGAGAACCTGCATGCATGTACCCAATCTACCATAATTAGTTAAGGAAAATAGGTTGGGGTAATCTTTCACTAAAGAAGGGTTATTTAATCTAAAAAGAACACATAGTGTTTGATAAAAAGCTCAAATGAGTTGAAGACATGTTTATGATTCCTAATTATAAGTTTATATGTGTCGCATTATGAATTAGATTGAAGGTGCTAGAAGTCCCGATGATTTGAGATAGAAATTAAGGAAAAATCCCGATTCGAGGTATGTATGGTTAACTTTAACCTTCATAGAATCCTCTTGTTCGGTCCGAGTATTTGGTATGTGTACTTTGTTTTGAAATATATGAATTGATTGTTCAGACTTGTTGAGGCGTGAGATTCTATTCTCTGATTTTCCTGGTTGATTGTCATGCTACTGTGTTGTATGAAGTTGTGAAAGGTGTTTGATGTGAAATGAACGAAACATTGATAATGTGCTCAAATGTGGGAATGTGTAACATAGTTGAAAGCCATACGTGGAAAGTAATGAAAAAGAGTATTGTAAAACAATGTAACTGAATTGAGCGATTGTGGCAACACCGAGTTCATGGAATTACTACTTGATGAGAGTTATGGTGCCTTGGGCCCAAATACATAAATTGTTGATATGAACTTGTATTCCATGAAGTGATGATTCTTGTGATGTAATTGTTTGTGGTTGCGCTTTTGAAATATGATTGACAGGTGGGATCGGGTTGCATGCTGCAACACAAAGTAATAAGCTTGATATTGTGTGAGGCAATAAGGGTGGCCGAGGTAATAAGGATGAAATGTGATTGTTATCACTACTGAAATAAAAGTCTATGAGCTCTTGAATATGATGATGTTGAAAGGGAAAAATGAGAGATTTGTGCATCTTGTTTGATTTTGGTTGATTCCTTCCACGTGCTTTGATTAATTGGTTCTATTGTTGTTCCCTAATTGTGTATTGGCTTGATTGTACTTGGGATAAATTTTGTTTATACATACTAGTACTATTCCACAGTACTAACGTCCCTTTTGTCGGGGGCGCTACATCTTTTTATATGGATATAGGTGGGTCCATAGAAGGTTGCTCAGCTCGCCGTTAGTGGTTCTTTCTCCTCATCCTTCCTCAACTGTATTGGTGAGCCCCACTTCCTCTCGGGGCCACGTGTAGCTCATGCCATCTCCTTTTGAGTATATTATGTATTGTAAAGTATATCCGGGGCCTTGTTGCCGGCAAGTATTGTATCAACTCCTAGTACTCCTAGTATGTGGGTGTATATGCGTATTTTGGGAAGTGGTCGTATGTATTTGTAATCGTGGTCCGTATAGGGAAGTGGTGTATCTAATATGCATAAATTGGACTTAATGTGGCATTCACGCACTTTGAAGCTTATCTCACCGCTTCACATAAATAATGTATGTTATAACACCGGGAAATTGCGTTGGGTGGGAAAGGAAAATTAGGTTCGCTTGACTGGGGGTCACCCGGTCTAGTGCCGGTCGCGTCCCTCAATTTTGGGGCGTGGCAGAAACCCTCCACAAAGCAACGATAATATCCGGCCAAGCAAAGAAAACTCTGAATCTGAGTAGGTGAAGACGGTATGGGCCAACTCTGAACTACCTCAATCTTCATCAGATCTACCTTGATCCACTCACTTGATACCACGTGCCCTAAGAATGCCACAAAATCAGGCTAGAACTCACACTTAGAGAATTTAGCATAAAGATTCTTCTCCCTCAACGTTAGTAGTACAATCCTTAGATGTTGTGTATGCTCCTCCTTGCTGCGTGAGATTACTATTATAGCATCAATAAATACAATGGCAAAAGAATCCAGATATGGCTGGAGTACATTGTTCATCAGATGCATAAATGTTGTTGGGGCATTGGTTAGCCCAAAAGACATCACAAGGAACCCGTATTGACCATAGCGGGTCCTGAATACCGTCTTCAGAATATCAGAATCCTGAATCTTTATGTCACTCGCACAGCCATGAAAGCTCAAGCCTTGGCCGATCATTTGGCTGGGAACTCGGTTGACGATGAATAGACCTCAAATCAGTCCTATAGAACACTCTAGCGCCCTGAAGCTGGTAAAATAAGCCATCAATGCACGGCAGTAGGTACTTGTTCTTAATTGTAACTTTGTTCCTCTGCCTATAATGAACACACGAAGCACCCCAAGGTGACACACTAGGCCTAATGAATCCATTATCAAGTAGTTCCTAAAGTTTTTCTTTCAATTCCTTCAACTCTATTGGTGCCATATGATATGGAGGAATAGAGATGGTCTGAGTGCCCGACACCAAGTCAATACCATAATCAATGTCCCTGTCGGGTAGCATGCCCGGCAGGTCTGCAGGAAACACATCCCGAAAGTCTCGCAATACCGGAGGCCAAATATGCCAAACATCCCTTCCCAACAATCTGTTGGGGCCTTCAGATATGACGTCACTCTACTGGGAACATAGTATCTCCACTATATCCTAGGTAATACTGGCATTGCTAATGTCACGGTCTTAGCGTGACAATCTAGAATAGCATGACATAATGACAACCAATCCATGCGTATAATCACGTCAAAATCAAAAAAACTAAGCATTACGAGATCAACTCTCGTATTTAACCCCCCCCCCAAATAGTCACCACACACTACCGATACACACGGTGTATAATAATATAATCCCCCACCGCTGTAGATAGATGAGCAGACGTACCTAAGGGATCATGACGTATATCCAAATAATGATCAAAATACGATGATACATATGAATAAGTGGAACCAGGGTCAAATAATATGGAACAATACCTATGGAACACTAAATTAATACCTTTGACCACTATGTCTGAAGCAACAACCTCTGGTCTGGTGGGAAAAACATAACATCGAACCTGATCACCACATGTCTCACCTCTCCCTCTGGGGCGACCTGAACCCATAAAATCTCCACCCTGACCTGGATGAGCGAGTGGTGTAAAAACTTGCATAGGGGTTATAGACTGGCCTCCCTACTACATTAGACCTCTGCAGTGATGGGGGAAGTACTTACTCACATGCCCCAACTCTCCACAATCATAACAACCTCGATCCGAAAATGGCGATAGGGCCTGTATCTGAGCCTGAGAACTAGAATAGCCGCTGGAAGAACACTGTACTGACGAACCCTGAATTGATGGAGCATGGGATGAACCCTGATCTGGAAAGGCACTGATAGATGAAAGACCCGTACGATCACTATATGAACCATGGCTAGCTGATGCACCATAGTTAACCAGACGATCCATCTGAGCAGACCTATAAGGATGAACTCTATTGTGATGTGACTGACCTCTACATGGCATACCACTAAAACCACTAAAACAACGGGTCCTCTTTCCCTCCCACTCTTCATGCTCAATCCTTCAAACAAACTCCAACCACCTAGCAATTTCTACCACCTAGTCAAACCTTGCATCCATATCGGCCTCTCAGGCAAAACTGTAACGTGGTCTATAGTTGAGGCCATCAATGAACCTCCCGCTCCACTCTCTCTTTGTAGGAACCAACCATATAGAATGATGGTAAAATCTTTGAATCTCATCTCATACTGGGTCACAGTCATTTCTCCCTGACGTAGTTGTTCCAAATCTCTACACAACTCCTCACTACGAGTCTGTGGGACAAACTTCTCTAAAAAAAGAATGGAGAACTCAAGCCATGAAAGTGGGGCTATGCTAACTGACATGCTCAACTTATAGGCTTGCCACCATCGGTAGCTGACCTAGTCAACTGGAAAGTGGTAAGTGCAATTCCATTGGTCTCTAAAATATCCGTTGTACGAAGAATACACTTACACTGGTCTAGGAAATCCTAGGCATTCTATGACTCATCCCCGTTGAAATCTAGAGGCTTGAGTCTCCCAAACCTCTCTAGTCTCTTCTGCTCCTCATCACTCATAGGTGGGCGAACCTCAGCCTGAGCAGCAGCAACCGGTTGGACTGGTAACACCCTCAGTGTCTGTAGTCCCTGGACTACCTGCTCTGGAGTACAGACAAATGAAGTTTGAGCACCTCCCCGGGTCTAAGAGTGCAGTTGGGACTGAAATCGTCGGAGTAAGGCTAGTGCATATAGTCAAAATATAGGACAAGGCCTCCTGAAGGCCTATAATCACAGTGAGTGCAGCTAGCGCTTGAGCGGTTCCTAACCGACTCAATACCATCTGGTACCTGATCCTAAGTTGGAGCAACCGATGGCTCCATAGTTGTTGCTCAAGCTGTGGCACGAGCCACACCTCAAACTCTATCGTGGCCCCGGCCTCATGAATTACGTAAAATTATTCCATCTCAATGTGGAATAAAAGGTGAATAAAATGTTGGATTTCTAAGGGATTGGCAAGTGTTGATTAGACTGACTTTATTTGAGGACTTTGTGAATTTAATGTCCAAGAGTACATATTACATTGAAGTCCAAGGATGGCTACCAACACCAAATGCGACCTCATATATATGATTCTAAGTTCAACGTATTTTGTGAAGGAATGCATTTTCTCCTTAGCCTCAGCAATTCGGAAACCTATGCATTTAGATACGGCAACTATTAACAAGACAAGGCAAAGTTGTGCAAGGGTGAAAGTTCAAGTGGACCTTCTTGCAGAATTACTTAAGAAGGTGAGGATGGATATTGTGAATAAGACAACTGGAGAAATTAGAACTGATTGGGTGAAGATTCAATGTGATTACATTCCTGGGTATTCCAAGGAGTGTAGACTACAAGGACATAATGAATATGAATGTAGGAGGATACACCCTGAACTTATTCCAATTGAGGATCATGATGAAGGCTATGACAAAAAGCAAGTGCAATTGCATAATATTAAACCACCAATAATGATGCTAACTAGTGGAAAAGTAGTTGGTTATCAAAACAGTAAATGGACTGAGGTAAAAGACAATATACCAAAGTATAATGCTGGAAAGGATGAAGAGAAGAAGGATAATGAGGTTTTTGGGAAGGAAGATGTGAAGGTGGAGTCTAAGGGTCTAGTTCAAACTACTAATACATTTGCACTACTGGAGGAAGGTAAAGTTGAGGAAGCCATACAGGTGAAGAAGGAAGTAGTGTTGCAGGTGTTAAACAATGAGAAAGTTGATATAGACAAGGAGAGAATGTCAAATCCTACTGCTACTTAGGCAACTAGTCTAAAGAAGGAGAGGATTCAAAGTGTGTCTAAAGAAAACACTCCTAATCCTAAAGATACAAGGATTGAGGAGACTAATAAGAAGCATTCGTCCATTGAATGGGTGCATAGAAGATTTGGTACAAGCAAAGAAGAATTGCGGCAACGTGATGTGACTTATAATCACTCATGCCAAGATATTCCCTCACAAACTTCTGATGAGTCAGTCAAAGGGAATGCATCTGACAATGAAGTAACATCTGTATATCCTTAGTGGAGTGATAAAGTTGAGAATATGGAGAAAAACAATGAAGAAAACACTACAGGAATGAGTGCACAAAGTTGAGTAACGCAGGGCTAAATTGTTGACTTGATTTAAACAACTACAGTAAACCCTAGTTTACTTGAACTAGGGCTGAGGTTTCATGATGGTTGGCTAAAAATACGGATTTTAGGCTACTTTGAACCTATTATTTTTTACACTTTAATTGTATTTAAGTTGAAACAAGGACAATTTATACTCGTTATGTATTTTTTATTGTGTAGGTTGATATTCCGGGCTGAGACGAGTTTTTGGAGCTAAACTAAATAAAAATGAAACTCTATAGTTTGAGAATTAAATATGGAATCGATTTCGGGGTCGAGAACCAAGTATACATATGCAAAATATGCCACAATTGGCATATCACAATTAGCATATCACGTGGCTGATGATGTGTGCCTTAGAAAAAAAGTGAAATTGAATTGCCTTTTGCCAACTTCATGTGTTGTTGACTAAGTGACACGATGTGTCCCATGTGGTGGCAGCCAATATACAAGTCTAAGGAATAAGACAATGAGGAAACAAAGACCTCTAAATAACCGCATTAGTGTGACGCACGGCGCGTATCCTGGCGCGTCGCACTTGTGCAATTCTTTTTATAGTATTTTCACACTTCGGCTCAAAGAGGGTAGTTTCATCCTGGCCCAATCCTACTTGGTATATATACGCGGAAAAACATTATTTTGAGGACTTTTGATACATCTTAGACCTATGTAAGCCAAGGAGGAGGTGGAGAAGCAAAAGCTCAAGGATTTCATCATTCAATCCTCACTCATGAAGGGTTTGGATTGTTTTATGTTACCCTTTAACTTAAATATTTTTATGATGAATTACTCAATATCCATAGAGTAGTTATCTTTTGGGTTTGATGGATTTGGTGTCGTCATACTTATTTGTAGATTATAACTCTAGTTTTTATGTATTTAATCGTTTTGGATGTTTTAACCATTGCATCTATATTAAGTGGTTCATGTAATCAAGAGAGGCATAAATTTTGAATTCTTTGCATTATATTATGTTGGTTGAATTCATCAATTCTTCTTAGTAATCGGAAGAGGCTAGTTGAATTGTTGATTAATCCTAGTTAAGAGGATAATCGAGAGAGGTTGTCCTAAAGACCAATCCACTACGAATTCTTACATATCTATACGTGCTTAAAATTGGTTCATCTTGTGAGGTTAAGACTTAATCAAGAGATTATTTTCTACTAAGTAATTGAATTAATAACCACGTGAATTCGAGAGAGTCACTTGAACATAAGTGAATTATCTATAGTTAGATCCCAAACATTTGTCTTGTACCTATCCTATCAACCATATATTCTCCCAATAGATAACCTTATTTTCTTATTACTTACGTCAATTGTCATTAGGAGATATTTTAGACTCTCAGTTCATTTTAGTTATAATTACATAAATCTCAAGTGTTGATCATCTTGGGTAGCAATCTAGCTATAAACTACAAAAAAAATTTAACTCCAATCGTTGTGGATACGATACTATATTATACTATATTCGACCAGCGAGCATATTTAAGTGTGTGTTTTGCACTCGTCAAATTTTGGCGTCGTTGTCGGGGATTATCAATTAATAGTGTTTGAGATAGTGTATACTGCTAATTCAGGGATTAGGTTTCAGTTTCTTTTCTCTTTTCTTTTTTATTTTACTTTCTTTATTATTTAACATCTTTATTTTGTAGTTCCTAGCAAGTTGGAGAAGATACTGTAGATATTGAACTCTAATGTTGTGAAGATGGAGTACTACCAGCCTAAGAAAACGGTTGAAGAGTTAGCAACTAAATATTATCAGTGGTTTGCTATGTGTTTTGAACGAGGTGGAAATCATCTATGGGTTGACTATCAAGTAGGTAGGTATTCTTCCTATGTTTCGTATTTTGAACAGTCTTTCTCTATTTCTTGTTCGTACGGGCATGGGAATTCACATGGGCACAATATTGACTCTTGTTGGGATGAATACCCTTATTATAGTGATAGCGAAGTGAGACAACCATCTCAAGGGGATAATGATAATTTGGAAGAGCTTGAGTATAAGTTCATAAATAAGTCGGTTAAGAGATTTACACAAGATGATAAAGCCATTAACGACCTAACAACGCAAGTAAGTCTAATAGTAAATACACATTCAGAAAGCCCATTGCATTGTAATGGGGAATATATGGAGGAGATACCCTGTGAGAATGAGCCTACCCAATAGAATGAGCATCCACAGAGAGAGATTTTCACTGTCAAAGAGGACTCTTATTCAACTGAGATGATCGAAGATAAGGTTGTGGTTGAGTGTGAAGCAACGGAAGAAGAGTTCAAACCCACATCCACCTTTCCACATCTGCAACATGCAGTAGAAGAGAATGAAAAATAAATTGTCTTGGACATACTAGAGGAATATTCACTTGACCTTTCTTCTTTTCTTTCTTATTCTAACCTTGATCGTGTGGATATTATTTTTGTGAATTTATAGGAAGATACATGGATTGATCGTGTGAAAGAATGCGGGAACAAGTTAAAGATCATCAAGAAAGAGCAATTCACCGCTCAAGATGAGGACAACAAAGAAAGAAAAGAGCGGGTCTTGAAGGTATCCTCAGAATAATTGGGCATAATGAGCTCCATAAAGAGTCCTAAGGAGAAAAAACAAGGAATGAATTCTGAATTACGAGTGGAGTTCATAAGTTCTCGAAAAAGAAAAAAGTCAGGGAAGTTTCCTTTACCTCTTTCTTTTTAATTGTGAGTCATGGGAACATGCCACAACTTAAAGTATGGGGTGGGGGATATTTGTATGTTTTATGTATATTAGTCTTACTTAGCTTGATTGTTTTTGCTTTTGTTAGTTTCAGTAGTAGAAAATTTTGAAAAAACATAAATATTTTAAATTTTTTTATTTTTCCCGATGATGGATATCATCGACAAGTTTCTTGAGGGATTAAAGTAAAAAGAAAAAAAACAAAAAGATTTTCTTTTATTAGGTAGTGTGATAATTCCCCCTTGATTTTTCTTTGTGCCGTAGTTCTGTTCCAATGGTTTTGTTTGAATCGGGTGTATTAGTTTTTATTTTTGTTAGAAGTATGAAACCTTGTGCTATGATTTGAATTGAAGCAATGTCTCTTGACTTCGTGATGCCTTGAGAATCGCGAGTGCTTTAGTTGTGATGCTTAGGCTCATTTTTTGACTCTTGTATAGGTACCTTAAATTGTATAGTTTTAACTTTTCTTGACTGCTTTGACTAGAGTGTCTTGATGAGTCTAATTCAGAAGGAGTATGTGCCATGTGTGTGTGAGGTTTTGTATTATTATGTGCATTGTATTTGATGTCTAGAAGTTTCCATATGTGTTTGCAAAAGTGAAATAGCAGTCTTGTTCAGTCTTGGAAGTGATATAAGCGTTTCTTTGTTGAGCCAGTTATATGCTATTACCCACATAATTGTTGTGTATCTTAGTTAACCCCTTTGAGCCTTTAATCTTGTTTCGTCGGAAGCCACATTATAAGATTTACCCATTTGTTTGAATTGACCATCTATTTGAACCTTGTACCTCTCATGAGCACTTGAAACTGTATAAATTTTGTAAAAGTTGAAGTATGGGGTGGTTGGTTTGGATTTTGAGTGGAACTAATGAAATAAGGAGAAAGTTGAACTAGTTTAAAAAAGTAAGATCCACTTGAATTGAGAAAAGAAAGACATAAACAGTTGTATTTTTGTGCAAAGTATTCTATAAGTTGTAGCTCGTGATGTAAATGTGCTTAAATAATTTGGGAGTTGATGTATATTGATGTGAAAGTGGAGTAGTTTGACATAAGTGTGGGGTTTTGAATGTTAAAATGTATGTATTAAAGTGCTTAGGGAGGTGTAGTCACTCTTATATCTAAATGTACCCTACCTGTCCTGTAGCCTACATTACAACTAGTTAATGTCTTACTTGATCATTGAATGAATGAGCTCAATTAGTAGAGTAGTACACTACGAGCAAGTCTACCGTTCATCTTTTGTGGCATATGAATGTTGTTTTTGAGAGTGAGTGAATTATCTCTATTGTTGTTTGAGGGCGCTTGATTCATGAAGAAAAGGTAATGTCATTGACCTCTATATTAGAGTAAGTGAGCGGTTTGTGAATAGTGCATGGTACTTTTGAGTCAAATCTTGAGGCGAAGATGTTACAGTATTGTGCTTACTCTATTTTAAATATTCTTGGGGTGATGATTTAAGAGTGTTGTTTAATATAGTCGTGCCTATGTGAAGTGTAGTTTTATTACTCGAGGACGAGCAATGGTCTAAGTGTGGAGTGTTGATGGTAGGATAAAAATACGGATTTTAGGCTACTTTGCACCTATTATTTTCTACACTTTAATTGTATTTTAGCAAAAATATGGATAATTTATACTCATTATGTATTTTTTAATATGTAGGTTGAAATACTGGGCTAAGACAGGTTTTTGGAACTAAATTGAATAGAAAGGAAACTCTGAAGTTTTAGAATTAAAGCCGGAATCGACTTCAAGGTCGAGAACAGAGTATACATATGCAAAATAAAAGAAGAAGAAACGCTTAAGGTCATAACAATTGGCATATCACGTGGTTGATGATGGGTGCCTTAGAAAAAGTGCAATTGAATTGCATTTTGTGAACTTCATGAGTTGTTGGCTAAGTGACACAATGTGTCCCACGTGGTGGAAGCTGAAATACAAGGCATAGGCATCAGACAATAAGTAAACGAAGGCCTCTGAATAATCGCATTAGTGTGACGCACATCGCGTTGCCTGGAACACCACGCTTGTAAAATTTTGTTGGGGAGTATTGTCACAACCCCAAATCTACACTGGCCGTGATGGCGCCTATTGTGGTACTAGGCTAGACAATTTACTAAACATAATTCAAGGAACTCTCCATTTAAAACAATAACGTGATTTATCATAAACTTACACGTGTAGTATTTCACAAATGCGGAAAATCACAGAAAACATCTATATAATAACATCCCCGAAACCCGGAGTCAACAGTCATGAGAAGCTAAGTAGAACACAATAACTAACACAATTTCATTAATACATCAAGTCTAGGAAAAAATGTAAATAGCGACAAAATGAGAAGGAGAGGGTGGGGCTGCGAATGCCGTGCAACTACCTCACAATCTCCGACAACTGCTCCACTGATGATAAATCGAATCTCACTCGATCCGGGCACCTGGATCTGCACACAAGGTGCAGGGAGTTACGTGAGTACACCAACGTAGTAAGTAACAAATATAAATAAGGACTTGAGTGCAGTTACGAGCTCTAAAAATCATGTAAATTCATATAATAAACATTAGTGGAAATCAATAAATCAAGTCAGGGATCTACGTCCCGAAAGTTTCTTAAAACTCCAGCTTTCCCTTTTCAAATTTCACATAAAACATTAGTTCGACATTTGTCGTTTAGAGGCAAAAATGTAAAGAAGAGTGAAAACAGTAGTATCATAGCAAATAAGCCCCTCGGGCACAGTGTCACTCACAAATAAAGCCTCTTGGTCAAGCCTCTCAGTCACTCATGACTCATCTCTCGTATATATATAATGTTGCAGCGTGCAGCCCGGTCCATAAATAGTCAACTCCGCTCATTGGGGATGTACAGAATCCGGAGGGATCTTTCATCCCAAGCACTATATCGCTGCGGCGTACAGCCCGATCCAATATATATATCATTGCGGCGTGTAATTCGATCCAATATGTATACCGTTGCGGCGTGCATCCCGATCCAATATATATCTCTATGCGGCATGCAGCCCGGTCCAATATATGTATATATATATAT